>VDFB02029488.1:0-12848 GCA_007258455.2 Sequoia sempervirens | reverse complement strand
CATAATTGCAACAATATCCCCCTTTGTCATTGACGACAACACATGATGTGAAAAACCATCAGCAACAAACACAACTCTGATCATTAATACTCTTTCTCCATACCAACTCTTCTTCTCTCTTTCTTCCCTTTACACAACTAACTCTTAACTTTCTCTCTCCCTTTGATAACTAACACTTTTCTTTTTCATATTGTTCTCTCCCCCTTTATAGCTTGTCTTTTCACATGATTCTTTCTCCTTGTTTTCACATTACTCTCTCCCCCTTTGACATCAATGATAGGGAAAAATATTTGCATCACTCATTCTCCCCCTTTGACATTAATCAACCTGTTCACCACTGCTCAATAACTTCCTTTCCTTTACTACTCTGCATACTCCCCCTTAGGAGAACACACCAAACTACATCAATCAACAACCACTACATAATGAAAAATCTCACTCCTCCTGGTTGCAACAACCAAGTATGCCTCTACCTACTCTCCTTGAGAGGTAGCCACCAACATCAATCTAGACCAAAGAATGAATCTTAAGATCCACTAGACTGATGCATCTCCTCATGCATCTAATTCAAAGGAGGGGCAATAACCCCCAACTTCTCCCATAGACACTCAAAAGTATCCTTAGGAAGAGCCTTAGTAAATATAAATTAGCAACCTGATCCTTTGTAGGCACATATTCAAGCTTCACTTCATTCTCTACAACCTTCTCTCTCAAAAAAGTGATATTGGATTGAGATATGCTTTGTCCTTGAATACATTACCAAATTCTTTGAAATATTGATAACACTTGTATTATCACAAAAGATATAAATTAGTTTATCATATACCACTCTTATATCCCTTAATCTTTACCTCATCCACAACACTTGTGTGCAACAAGATGCTGCTGCAATGTACTCTACCTCTGCAATAGATAAAGACATTGAATCATGTTTCTTGCTTAGCCATGACACCAATCTACATTCAAAAAGAATTCGCCCCCACTTGTAATTTTCCTATCATCTACACAACCAACCCAATTTTCATTTGTGTAAGCACTTAGAGTGAAGTTGATATCCATTGGATACCACAATCCATGATTTGGAGTTCCCTTCAAGCATCTGAATATCCTTTTCATTTCTGCAATATGTGACTCTCTGGGATCTTCTTGAAATCTAGCCATAAGATAAATTGCATGCATGATATCTGATCTAGTAGCAATTAGGTATAGTAGTCCTCCAATCATTGATCTATAGTTGCTCTGATCAGCCTTAGGTGATTCATCATTCTTTCTTAGCTTACAACCAGTAACCATAGGGGTACATACTGGTTTAGAATATTCCATTCTAAACTTCTTCAACATTTCCTTGACATATTTTGATTGTGAAATAAAGATACCTTTATCTTTCTGATTGATTTGTAGCTCAAGGAAGAAGTTCATCTCCCCAAACATAGACATCTCAAACTCTTTCTGCATCTCTTATGAAAATATCTTACACATATCTTCATTTCCTACAAAAATTATGTCATCAACATATACAACCACAATTAAGATTTGATATTTTTCAACTTTGAAGTAAAGATTGCTATTTGTGGTACCTTTATTGAATCCTTGTTGTAGTAAGTACTTGCCTAACCTTGCATACCAAGCTCTAGGAGCTTGCTTCAATCCATATAATGCCTTCTTCAATTTGTAGACCATATCCAGTTTATCTGATAATTGAAATCCTTTCGTTTGTTCTATGTATACCTCTTCTTCCAATTCACCATTCAAGAAAGTGGACTTCACATCCATTTTATATAATTTGAAATCCTTATGTGCTGCAAAATCCAAAAACATCCTGATAGCTTCCATTCTTACCACTAGAGAAAATGTATCCTCAAAGTCTATTCCTTCTAATTGTGACTAACCTTTACACACAAGCCTTTCCTTGTTTCTTACCACTTCTCCATTCTCATTTAGTTTGTTTCTGAATACCCACTTAGTTCCAATCACATTCTTGTTTGCTGGTCTTGGGAAAAGTTACCAAGTTCGATTCTTCTAAATCTTCATTAGTTCTTCTTCCATAGCTTTGATCCAATACTCATCCTTGCATGCTTCAATCACTGTTTTTGGTTCAACTTAAGAGAGTAAACATAGATTTACTTGTTCTTCAACAAATTTCCTTCTTGTTAGTACACCTTTGTTCTTATCACCAATAATTTTTTCTTCAGAATGATTCTTCTGCCCATAATTAGGAGTTTTAGGAACCTTTTTTGGAGTTTCTTCCTCTTCGATTTGCACTTCTTTTTCATTAGCTTTTTCTTATTCTCTACAAGAAGACTCATATAATTCATATCCATCTATTACCACTGTGTTATTTTGTAGGTCTTCATCAACCTTGACACTCACACTCTCAATAATCTTCCATAGTCTCTTGTTTTAGCATCGATAAAATTTTCTTTTAATAGAATATCCAAGGAAGATACCTTCATCAGATCTTGCAACAAAATTTCCTAAGATTTCTTCATCTTTGATATAGCATTTTCTTCCAAACACTCTGTGCATTTGACACAGGAATCCTTCCATACTCATAACTCATAAGTGAGTCTTTGTGTTGTTTTCTTTGCTTGCACTATGTTGGGTATATAAACAACAAGAGGAATTCACTTCTAGTAAACTTTTGCATATTTGTTTTTCATCATTGTTCCTTGGTGTACTCTCGAATACCCATTTCTTAAATCCACCATTCTAATCGAGGGGTCCTAGTGGGTAGATAAATGCCTCTTTATTCCATATAATTCTCAAGCAAAATATATTGTTCCACTGAGGTGGAATCATTCCACCTCTACTAAAACTCCCAAACATCGATTGGGTTGCCATTTCCATTCTCAAATCATAAATTTGAAATGATTTAAACTTATCTAGAGCTTCCATATTTTCTTTGAGAAAAGTAACTCCATGCCATTCTAGAATAACTTCACTGGTCAATAAAGTACGGAAATACATATCACCTTGAAGGCTTCTGCATTCTAGTAGACCCTACAAATAATTCCATGTACCAATTCCTGGCCAGTCCCCGAGCAGGAAGATCACTGTTCTGGACTTGAACTTCTTGTTTCTTCCTTCCAACTTGACATTCCCTACAAAACAACACTGATATTTTTGGGATCTTTATAACTTCATGAATCCACGATCCTCTATCGATATCAAATTGATAAGATCTTTGATTGAGAACCTCATTGATGGCGAAAACATCAATCGACTCCCCCCACACACATTTCCATATGTCCTTCCAACAAATAAACTATATACAAAACCTTTTCCTCATCTCTAGTCATCATACCAAACATAAGATTGTATCCCTTGCTACATATTTTTCCAACACTCAAGAGGCTATGCCTTAATCCCTTAACATAAAGAACATCATCAATATTATTCTTTCCATCAAAATTGATTGAACATTTTCCACATATCTTAGTAGATGTATCATCACCAAACCTAACAAGTCCTCCATATTTTTCAAGTTTAACAAACTTACTCTTATCACTGGTCATATGATTAGAGCATCCATTGTAAATGATCTAGTAGTTCTTCTCCCGTCTAGCTTGAAAACTAGACACCAAGGTTCCTTGAGTATTATCACTTGCTTCTAAAGCATTTTCCTTCACACATCTCTCAGAGTTAGTAGAATTAGTTTCATCTTTTAAAGCCATGAACAAGCATTCACCATAATGATCATCCCCATAATCAGATTCATAATTAGATATACTTGTATCTTCTCTAACATAATAAATTTTATTAATCATCTTACCTTTGTTCTCCTTATTTTTTTCATTCACAGCTCTATTCAGACATCTTGAAACATAATGACCTATCTTTCCACAAATGAAACATTTGAAAGGAAACTTACCTATATACTTACTAGTACCCTTTTTCATTCTTCTCACAAAGTTAGCTTCCACATCATCAAGATCCTCTTGATCTGATTTACCAGCCTTAAAAGCAGTCTCAAATTTTTCATTACTTGTACCAAATTCTCATATGAAAGGTAGTTAAAGAACCATACGCCTGATCTCTAGTATATTTTGTTCAAATTTTACTATTCCTTAATAGCAGAAACTTTATGACTATAAGATTTAGGAAGAGTTCTGAGTACCTTCTTCACCACTTCTTCTTCTTTCAGTTCTCCACCAAGACCTTTGATGTCATCGACAACATCATCCACCTTCTGCAAGTAGCTTGTGATGGTTTCATCTTCATACATTTGCAGGGTCTCAAACATGATCTTCAAATTTTGCATCTTAGCTTGCTTGACCTTATCATGTCCTTCATAAATGATTTCTAACTGTACCCAAATTTCTCTAGCAGTTTTCAAATTCATAACATTCACCAATTCAGAATTAGCAAGACCACTTAAGAGAGCATACCTTTCTTTACCATTTTTTATCTAGGCCTTGATCTCATCATCAATACTCAAACCATTTACAAGCATAGTATATCCTCTCTCAAAAAATTCCAAATTTCAAATCCAAGAGAATCCATAAAACCTTCCATCCTTGTCTTCTAGAAGGCATAATTTGATCCATCAAATAGAGGAACATCTTTCTTGTGCGCCATCCCAGATCTACCTCAAGCGATTAAGTTTTCTTCCAAGGAACCTTTCTCTGATACCGATTGTTGAATACATAAGACAACCGAGAGGGATTGAATCAGTTATACCCTAAAAATTCAAAACCATCACAAACATTTAGATCCACATCAAATCAATCAACCCTTAATCTGTTAGAATGATTTATCATGAAAATGGATAATAGAAACATAATAAAAGCAACACCATGCTTAATGAAACACCAAATTTATGTGGAAAAACCAAGAAGGGAAAAACCACGGTGAGGATTAGATCATAATATAAAGTAATATCAATATTGATTACAAAGGGCTCACTGCCAGAATAAAGAAAGGATCACTACTAGAATAGAAAAGAAGATAGAGAAGAGTGCATTCGAAGAATGACCATAATGGTAGATAGGGATGGAATTTTGTATTTATTGATTTATTTCAAATTAGGTTGGCACCAAAACATTCTTGTGGTGGAAAGGAATGAAGGAAAACTATAACAAACCATAGCTAGAACCTAAATCCATCCATACACATACACCACACTTCCACAAACACCGAAGTAGCTTCACAATTAGTGTAAGCACCTAAGGTTGGTCGAACCCATGTTAACACCATTAAAATTTTAAGTACACACTTCATTTGATCCAAAGAAAACTTGTGGACAAAAAATGTCACTTGAACACAATTTAGAATATTCCACTAACACCTTAAAATCCAACAAATTCCTTTGCAACAAATTTCACTTGAAGAATGCACACACCCGGTACATTCAGACAATCCTGCCATACATTGTAACCCAGGAAACCAACTTCTAAAGCACCAAACCTCAAACAAATTCAACTGAAGAAGGATACAAACACTATCAACATCATTCTAGATCCACAAGACCTTAAACCATTCTATGGAGAAATGCAGAGCAAAATTTTTTCTCCTAGACACCTCTGTAATACATAGTTCACACACTAGTGAACACAACTTCCTATGCACAATGATCCAGTACACCAAATTCTGGATATAACACCACTTGACACCTCTTATCAACATATCTTCAACCCAAAAGAAATGTGGAGCAAAACCAAAATGCTGCTTTGCAACATAGAACACCACTACAACACACTATTTCCTCTTTTTATGCAAATTTTCTCAAAAGCACTAGAGACACATCCTCAACATCTTCAACACTTCCTCATCACCACCAAGCTAACTACAACATAACAAATTAACCTTACTTCCATAGATAAATGCTTATCAAAGCAACACTAGAAGTTGACACTAGTAGTTTACTAATGACAACATAATGCAACTTATCAAAGCATCATCAAAGACAACACCAACTCAATACCAACTACACATCCTTGCAACAAACTCCTTCTCATATAGTTGAAACCAATGACAATACAAAAGTTTTTTGACATCAATGACAACAACAACTACACATACTTGCAACAAACAAGACCTAAGGGGGATTGACCTAATGCCTCAAGGGTTCATTGAAGATGGCCTTGCTTATGTAACATGTAGAGGCTTTTTAGTTTGATTATTGGACTTGGATATTAACACATGATGGCTAATTATGTTTTTGGGATATTTTGATGTTTTATGAATATTTTTGGATTTTTTTTGGATTTTGATGATGCTATGAATTATTTTTGGATTTTGATGATTTTTTTAATGTTTTTTGGATTTTTTGAATGATACCTATGACCTAGATTACGATGTCAAGATCAAATTGTGAGATATTGAACACATATCAAGATTTATTTAGAAACTAGATGCAAGTACTTGCCCTAGTGTTTAGCAATGTTTAGGATTTTAGGAGTGAATGTATAGATCAAGATGATGGATGGATTGGTATGCAAAGGATAAATGGATATAGGCAATGAGACCTCATGGAATAGGATATGATTAATGATAAAGACCATTCCACAAGCAAGGTTGAAGTGTACCCCAAACCTTTGTCAAGATCAAGATAATTTTGAGTTATGGATGAAGATGAACTAGATGGATAATGGATTTATTATGATGGACGGGATGTTGGATTTATTACGGAAGGGATGAGATGATTCCATTGGAAATAGTGCATGTAGATGCTCGATTCTACTCATGACGCTTGTTTTCCAGGTTTTCATCATGGCACTTTCCCAAAGCGCCACCAAAGTGGTTTTCACTAGAGGGCAGTTTTTCTCTTTACTATTTTCTTGATTTTTTTAATTTTTAAAGGTCTATGCTAGACTACTTGGTGGTGCTGATGTAGATGTTGTTGTCAAGATATTCCAATGGTAACCTACTTGGAGGAGTTGTTTTTTCAAGATGTACACACTTGAATAGAACCCATGAACTCTCTTGTCTTCTTTGTTAATACCAAAGTTAACCTTGCCTAGATGTGCACATCGTGATAGAGTGCCCTTAGAGTCCTTATGATAAAGAGTTGCTGCCAAGAAATGATTAATGCAAGATTTGGATATCATGGATGTTGAAGTGGATGGTGGAATGCAATGAGGAATATGAGATGTGGATGAATTGGTCAACAGTTTGAAATATTTGATTCTCCAAACTTGGTATGGTGAGCAATGAAAGTTGGATATGGAGATTTGATTAGGATCAACTTCTTCATATACTTTATATATCGATCTTGAAGATTTATTTTGCATTGGTGGACATCTTTGATGGATGAACTTCCTTTTTTATTTTTCCGCATAGTTTTTTTGACTAATGGAGTTTGATAGGGATGATTTTCTTGATTTTTCTTTGGCACCCATTTAAGTTTTACTTGTCCATTTGATGATTCTTTTGCTTCTATGACTTGGTTATTTTATTTGATATAGTTTTTTCTCTTATTGTTGGTCCCAATTAGTGGGTGGAAAGGTGTGTAAATGATGATTCTGATATGATTGGTTGTAGTGTTGGTAGTGGTTTTATCATAAGGACTCTTGTTGCTTCCCATGTTGATGTTTGCATTAGATAAATTTTCCCACAGTATTATGGAGGTATCACTGATTTCCTTGATTGTTGAATAACCAAGACCTTGTTGCTCAGGATTGTTGACTATCTGTATTGTTTCCTAGATATCATGTTCCTATAAGCCTAATCCTTTGCTCTGATTGTCTTCTATGCTCTACCATGAATCCTCAAAAGTTGTAGTAGAAATAGATTTTGATTGTTCTTCACTGTAGGAGTCTTCCTCATGATCTGTGCTTTGAAGGTCACATTGTATCTTCAAGAATATGAGACTCTTGTTTTGAATGAAGATCATCGACATATCCATCAAAGTGCAACATCTCATGGATAGTGTTTGGTATATGAGTATGGTCATCATCTTTGAAGTCTTGGATGGATTGGAAGATATTTACTAAGTCATTGTAGTATTTTGGTGATATGAATTCTTGATCTTCACTATTTTTTGAGTCATTTGTGTGATTGAATTGACAAAGACCCATTAGATCATGAGAAGATATGGACTCTTGATCTTGACTTAGGTCGGAGTTTTCTTTGGTATGCTTTGGATTATATTCTTGACATGGATAAATTTCAAAGAATGGATTGCTTACAAAGTACTCTTTGATGTCTTCAAAATATGAACATATGGGTGATAGCTCTTGGTTTAGATTTTCTCCATTGGATATGGATATCGGTTTAATGGTCTCTTGATCCTCAATTCAATTTGAATCAATTTTTTTACTAAGGATCTCTTCAAAATTTGAAAGCATGAGGTTGAATGATATTAATAAGTCTTGGAATGAACCTTTACTATACACTAGTGAAGGATGTTGATTGTGCTTTGCAAAAGATTCTTGATGCATGTTGACCTTCTCATTGGGTGAAGTAAAAATATCATCAATGTGATTATTTGAATCAATATGTGCCACCATGAGGTCAAATAATGTTAATATGTCTCAAAATAGACTATTGCTAGGCATTGGTGAAGGTGTTGATCATGCTTTAGAAAATATTTTTGATGTATGTCAACCTTCTCATTGGATGAAGTAGAAACATCATCAATATGATTATTTGAATCAATACATGCCACCATGGGGTCAAATGATGTTAATATGTCTTGAAATGGACTATTTCTAGGCATTGGTGAAGGATGTTGATCATGTTTTGAAAAAGACTCTTGATGTATGTCAACTTTCTCATTGGGTGAGGTAGAGGTATTGTCAATGTGAACATTTCTCTTGGACCTCAACTAGAAACACAAAACACCACAGTTCACAATGGGTGGACATAACTTGCATTGTACAATGAATCAGTAGACAAAAATATGATATAACATCTTCTAACAACAATGATCAACATATCTGAACCATACAAACATAGGAGCAAATCCCAAAGCAAAACTTGGAGCAACCATTGAACACCTACAATCTTTCTTCAATATAATTTTCTCAATATCCTTGACATATATAGTCAACAAAAACTAGTTGATAACCAACTGACTAGTTGATATCAATGAAAACACCTTCATTCTTTCCATTCTTGCAACAATCTCTCCCTTTGTCATTGATGGCAACACATGATGTGAAAAACCATCAAAGACACCATACTAGCTTTGAATACACTTCTCAAGATTGTTCTTTATGTTTCTCCCCCTTAGTAGATAATCTGTTATGTTCTTCCTCTTTTCTCTTTCACACTTTCCTCTCCTCTTTTCACATGCTTTCTCTCCCCCTTTGACATCAATGGAAAAGGAAAAAGATATTTTACATTGATTTCCCCTTTGACATTAAAAATACAATACTCACAATTACAACACCTGACACTCCTTGCCCCCTGTGAGGTAGCCACCAAATCATTAGTCTCGAAGAAAGATAGATCCATAGATCCACTGGACTAATGCATCTCCATATGAATCTAGTTCAAGAAAGGAGGGGCAATGACCCCTAACTTCTCCTAGAGATACTCAAAAGTATCTTTAGGAAGAGCCTTCATGAAAATATCAATAATCTGATACTTCGTCGAAATATATTCAAGTTTTACTTCATTCTCCATGACCTTCTCTCTCAAGAAATGATACTTGATAGATATCTGCTTCATCCTTGAGTGCATCACTGGATTCTTTGAAATGTTAATTGCACTTGTGTTATCACAAAAGATAGAAATAGGATCATCATACACCACTGTGATATTTTTCAATGTCTGTTTCATCCATAAAACTTGTGTACAATAAGATGCAGTATCAATATACTCAGCTTTAGTAGTAGACAAAGAGACTGAATCTTGCTTTTTACTCAACCATGCACCAATATACAACCAAGAAAGAATGCACCACCACTTGTACTCTTTCTGTCATCTATACATCCAACCCAATCTGCATCTATATAGGCACTTAGTGTAAAGTCAGTATCTCTAGGATACCATAACCCATAATTTGGAGTTCCATTCAAATATCTAAAAATTCTTTTAACAACAACAACATGTGTTTCCTTAGGATCTTCTCTAAATCTAGCCACAAGACAGACATCATGCATAATATCTGGTCTAGTAGCAATCAAATAAACTAGTCCACCAATCATATAGACCTATACTTGCTTTGATAAGCCTTAGGTGAATCATCAACTTTACCCAGTTTGCAACCAGTCACCACAGGAGTACATACTGGTTTGGAACCATCCATCCCAAACTTCTTCAATGTGTCTTTCACATAATTAGACTGTGAAATAAAAATTCCTTTCTCTGTCTAATTAATTAGTAACCCAAGAAAGAAATTCATCTCTCCAAACATAGAAATTTCAAATTCTTTCTACATCTCTTCTGTAAACATCTTGCACATATTTCCATTTCCTCCAAAAATAATGTCATCAACATATACAACTACACTCAATATTTTGTCATTTTCAATCTTAAAATATAGATTACTATCTACCATACCTTTGTTGAAACCCGTTGAATCAAATGCCTATCTAACTCACATACCAAGCTCTAGAGCTTGCTTCAATCTATATAAGGATTTCTTCAATCGGGCACATCATACCAAAGTTGATCCACAACCTAAATCCTTCCAATTGTTCCATGTAAATGTCTTCTTTCTAGCTCTCCATCTCCAAAAAATGTTGACTTGACATCCATCTGATAGACTTTGAAGTATTTATGAGCAACAAATGCTTAGAACATCCTTATAACTTCCATTCTTGCTACTGGAGCAAAATTTTCCTGAAAATATATGCCTTCTACTTGTGAGTAACCTTTACACACAAGCCTTTCTTTGTTTGTAACCACTTCTCCATTCTCATTCAACTTATTTATGAATACCCACTTTGATCCATTGATGTTTTTATCTGCTGATCTTGGGACCAATTCCCAAGTTTGATTCTTCTCAATCTGCATGAGTTCTTCTTTCATGGATTCCATCCAATGCTCATCTTTACATGCTTCACTTACAGTCTTCGATTCAATCTTAGAAAATAAACACAGATTTACTTCAGCAGTAGCTCTGCTTCTAGTCAATACTCCTTTAGTCTCATCTCCAATAATCTGACTTTCTAAATGATTCTTCTATACATATCTAGGGGTCTTAGGGGACACCACTAGAGCTTCTTCTTCTCTTTCATTTTGTTCATCCCATTTCTCTTTCTCATCCTTTTCCTATTCTTCCACAACCTCTTCAATTCTTACACAATCAGGTTCATTAGATACATATCCATCAATGTCAATTGAATTCTTCATTGTTTCATCAAAACCTTGACATTTGCACTCTCTACAATCTTCCTCAATTTTTATTGTAACATCTGTATGCTTTTCTTTTAGTAGAATATCCAAGAAAAATTCCTTCATCACTTCTTGTATCAAACTTTCCCAAACTTTCTTCATCTCTTTTGATATAACATTTACTTCCAAATACCTTGAAATGCTTAACAATAGGAATTCTTCCATGCCATAGCTCATAGGGAGTCTTTGTACTGTTTTCTCTTGCTTGAACTCAATTGAATACATAAACAACAACATGAATAGCTTCTTTCTAGTAAACTTTTGATAAACTAGCCTTAGTAATCATTGATCTAGTGGCCTCTTGAACTATTCTGTTTTTTCTTTCAACAAATTCATTCTACTGAGGAGTTCTTGGAGTAGATATTTCACAAAACATATTAAACTCATGGGAGGTGAATTATCCACCTTTTTCATACCTTAAACATTTAATCCTCAAATTCACTTCATTTTCAACCATTGCTTTGGATTTCTTGAATCTATCTAATGCATTTGATTTCTCTCTAAGAAATGTAACCCATGTATATCTAGAATAATCATCAATCCAAAGCATAAAGTACCTTTCACCTTGTAGACTTGTCACTTTTGTAGGACCACAAATATTTTTATGAATTAAATCCAATACTCCAATAGTAGACTGTTCCTTTGATCTATAATGACTTCTTGCTTGCTCCCCAAACTAACAATTCTTGCAAATAGCATTAACAAGCTTTGTAATCCTTGGTAAATCTCTTAGAGCCTGAACATCACTATTCCTTTCCAAGTTATCAAAATTCATGTGAAAAATTCTCCAATGCCATAACCAACTATCATTAATTTGAGTCATAAAGCATCGTCCATAAACACCCTTAAGTTGATAAATATTTCCTTGAGATTTCTTTCCTGTAACAATCAATGTTTTGGATCCTTTCCAAATTTCACATCTCTCATCCTTAAACACAAGATCATATCCCTTATTGCACATCTGTCCAACACTCAAAAGATTATGCCTTAAACCCTTAACATAGTAGAAATCATCAATATTATGCTTGCCATCAAAACTTATTAAACCTGTCACACAAATTTTAGCACCAGTATCATCTCCAAACATAACCAAGCCTCCATCATATTTTTCAAGTCTAACAAACTTAATTTTATCACTAGTCATGTGATGTGAACAACCACTATTAACTACCCAATAGTTCTTTTCTTGTTTAGCATGTAGGGTAGAGATAACATTACCTTCATTTTTCTCCTTCTCTAGAGGGCTTTCCTTCAGCTGTTTTTTAGAATTAGTAGAAGTAGGTTCATCCTTTATAGCCAGCTAAGAACAAGCATTAATTTTCATCAACATCTTCATAATCAAAATCTTCATTTGAAATACTAGCATTCTTATTCACATAGTAAGCTCTATTAATCTTCTTCCCTTTCTTTTCTTTCTCATATCTTTGTTTATTCCTTTTAGCTCTTTCTGGCCACTTTGCAGCACAATGACCTATTTCTCCACAAATAAAGCATTTAAAGGGTGTAACTTTACCTTCATACTTCAAGCAAAAGTATTTCCTCATGCTTCTTTACAAAGTCAG
>VDFB02029487.1:0-11152 GCA_007258455.2 Sequoia sempervirens | reverse complement strand
GGCGTTGGGGTGTATATACTATATACTATACATATGGTACTTAAAATGCTAGTTATGAAAAGATATATAAGACTATTAAGAAATAAAATAGCAAAATTGCAAATGCCAAATTGAAATACTTAATAGTAAATACTTGAACATTAAACATTGAAGTTTTCAATATCGAATTACTAATTAGAAATTAGAATACTCAATACTACATAAAAATTTAAATTGTCGAATCGGCAAATGGAAGATTTCTATTATATCATGATATCAAAAATATCTAACCATAAAGATCATTACAATGAATAGCATGATATCAAAACAAGTACAAAATCAAAATGTCAAAATGACAAAATGTAGTGAAGGAGGTGGAGGCCTCCAACCATCCCTTGGGAGGTTGGCAAACTCCTCATCACTGGAACCACTGGACTCCCCAAGGTCAAGATCCACCAAAGGAACACCAACCAGCCCTAAATCTGAAGCATCCTCACCCTCATCAATCTGTGATGGCTCCTTTGGCTCTACATCCCATCGTGTTGTTGGGCTCTCCTTGTACACACGTGACCTGTGGTCAGTGATATGCAAGGCACTATGTACAGCCACTAGCTTCTCTGCTCTCTTAGAGGTAAGTTTGTTCCTCTTAAGAGAGTGGATGAAGCTATAAGTAGACCAGTTCCTCTTAGAAGCTGAAGAACTAGAAACCTGAGACAATAAACGAATGGCTAGTGTGGTAGTCACTCAAGTCCACCACAAAATTGGATCCTCTTATGCCATAGTTCTTATGTCCGCCTTTGCCGCAACCTTATAACCCCTAAGAGTAGCAAATTTTGTCCACTTATTGCAAATCTTGCCACCAGTTTCAGCATCATACATCCTATCAATGCACCTGAAGAACCCTTCCTTCACCTCATCATCCTGAATCGATGTAACTCTACCAGGCCTAGGCATGTACCACTTCGGATTCAATGCATAAGCAGCGATGCGCAAGGGAGTGTTTAGGTTGTCCCATCTGTGCTGAATAATAGGCTGAATGTAAACATTGTAGAATGTTAAAGTGGGGTCCTTCTCTCACACAATTGCCCTCATCTGGCCAAGCATAGAATCAATGCACTCATAGACATCCAAGGTTAGGTGCATCCCCATCCCCATATTTGATGACTTGGACAACTGGTTTAATGATGGCGACAATATATTTTGCATCATTCCAAAATGCATCACTCTTCACTATCTCCTTCACCCTCCTCCCCTGCTCTGTCCTAGCCCCATCCCACTGATTCCATTATTGTGTCATAACCATGAGTTGTAGTGGCTCTGCAACTCAAGCATCTTCCAAAAGAATGAAATAGGATGCATATCCTGTCTCTATTGGTTTCAAGAACTCCTTCGCGAAGCTCTTGAAGAGTGCATGTGAAGTGTGGTGGTTGCAGATATACATCTACACATTTCTAGCATTGCTGACCACTCCTCTAATCCACTCAATCTTCCCCATGTCCTTGAGTGCATTGTTCATGGCATGCACACAACATGGAGTCCACCAAATATGTCTGTATGCTGCCTCAATAAGCTTCCCTACAGCTCTGCACACATGTGTTGCATCTGTCACTACTTGGACTACATTTTGTGGCCCAATCTTCTCAATAGCTGTCCGAAGGATGTCAAACTAAAAATCAACATCTTTTCGATGCCCTGAACAATCAACCGCCCTGAGAAAGAATGGGTCCTCTGAGCATGTAACTATGATATTGATGAGTGGACGATGCCTAATGTCCGTCCACCCATCCATAACTATGTTGCATCCAGACTCCTCCCAACATGCCTTCATCATCTCCATCATTGAACTATTCTTGGCATAGTTGTTATCCAAGATCGTGGTCCTCAATTTGTGCTCACCTGATGGCACATATGATGCTCCTCCCTTCACCACCATCGACATCATCTCCTTATAATAAGGAGATCGAGCTACATGAAATGGGATGCCATTGGCAAAAAAGAACCTACCAATGGAATCATCTATCTGATCCCTCAGGTGCACATTAAACAAATCAGCTATGGGGTTACTTTGACTTTGCATCTTGTGTTTCCCCTTGCCCTGTTGTGATTCAGCCATAGCACTATAAGTGGATGGAGGTCCTGAGGCTGACCCTGACAATGTTCCTGCTCTCTGATGTGATGTAGGAGTAGAAATATGTGGTTGCCTCTGCATTTGCTGCCGCTGAATCTGCTCAATAGTTTGAACATGTTGCCTACCAGACAAGGTAGTAGGCATCGGAATTCCCATGTCATCTGGAACACCCCAAAGCTTGTTGAACTCAATTCTGTAATGCATATTTTTAGCCTCCTTAAAAAATTCACATGCTCCCACACCTTTTCTTGGCCAAAAGAGGAAGTGCGCATTAACTCTAATGATGCTTCCAAAACATTTTTTACCACAAATGTTGCATTTCCATTTCCTTGTGCCACCACCTGATGGCATTGGGGTTGTTATTCTTGTTGCAAACTATCTGAGAGGAGATTTGGGATCATAAGGACCCCTAGCCCACTCTGCCAAAAGTTGGGAGGGGAAATCAGTAGCAAGTGGTGCACTAGCTATGGAACTAGTTTTCCCTTCCGGATTTGACCCATGCTCACCCCCCTCATTGGGCTCATCCTCATGCCCAAGTTCATATTCTGATTGGCTTGCACTATGAGAATGAGTTTCCATCTCATCCTCACTCATTTCATGACTATGGGAGCTCATTTTGACACTGCATTTCACAAAATGAAAAAAAATAAATCAATAAACACATAGTTTCAGCCTATGCCCTACTTTAAAATTTAAAAAAAAAAACTCTATATTTTAATTTTTTTAACAAATTTTAATTTGTAAAACAAAATCTAAATTAATTTTGAAAATGAAACAACAAGAAATGAAATAAAAAAATGAAATAACAAGAAATGAAAAAACATTGAAAATCAGAAAATAAAATAAAAAATCTAAAAACCCAACCTTTTGCTTGAAAAATCTCTTCAACAAGGTGAAGAATCTTCCTCCTCTTCTTCTTGCTCCTTGACACTCCTTTTGCACTTGCAATCACTCCTTTCACTCCTCCAATCACTCTTTCCTCAGCCTTCACTCTTCGTCTTCTTGCTGTAGCAAACAAGTAGAAATGCAAATGTGAATAAAAATGAAGATTGGAGGGCCTTTTGAAGGCATGTAAGAGTGTAGATGGGCCCCACATGCCCTTAGGGTTCGAATAGAACCAATAAAATAATAAAAAAAGTGTTAATTTTTTTTTAAACGGACTTTTTTTAGTGGCCACCGCGGGAGACACCTGGGCATCCCCGAGACGCTTGAGGGACGCCCAAGCGTCTCCCTCAGTGTCTCGAGACGCCTAGGCGTCTCCCTCAGCATCTCAGAGACGCCGGGACAATTCCGCGTCTCCAGTGGCGAGGCAAAAAAATGGTGGCGTCGCTGGAGACTTGGGAACACCTTCCCCATGTCTCCGAGATGTCCCCGTTCTGGAAACGCTAGGGCTTAAGGGAGGGGACGCATCCCCGGGGTTCATTGGAAATAGAATATGCCAGAAATTGTGAAGCGAAAATTGAGTGAAATTGCAAGTACTGAAATACCTATCCATTATTGTGTTAACCAAAATGACTTGACATATGTCATATAGACATTAAGCAAGAAAAGATTGATAGTCATATTACACATGCAACAAAATTATTTCCAGAATGAGAAGTGACAATCTTAAACTTAAGTTTATGTATGTGCTATTGTAATACAAATTATAATTGTATCTTAAGTTCTAACTTGTTTATGAAAACACTGCTGGAGTTTTCAAACTAAAGGTTTTAATTTTGTTGGACTAATCAGAAGATGAAGAATCTTCCATGAACAAAGTGCCAACTAATTGCAATCCTGGAGGAGGTAACATACTTAATACTTCAAATGCTGTGGGAGTTTTACAAGAAATTGCAATGAAATGTGGAACAAAGGTATTCAGCTGGTTTTGTCACAGTGTCATTTACTTTAAATCATGATCTTCTTTGTATCTTGTTAGCAGCTAGATTGCTGATTTTGCTGTTTCTCAGGTGGAATTCAATTCACTTTTGGATAAGACAATGGAGCTCCAATTTACTGTTGAGGTTAGTTTGCTAGATTGCTGACTTTCATAGTAGGAAAGCGGTGAATAATAAATGAATTGATTCTAATTACATCCATTGTGGAAGTTACATTAAGTTTATCTTAAACATTTTTGTTTTCAATACTGCAAATTGATTAAATTTCTGCTACTTATTTATTTTGTTACTATAATTCTTATTGCATTCAGGTCTTGTTTAGTGGAGAAAAAGTGGGAGCAGGTATAGGTAGAACCAAGAAAGAAGCACAACATCGAGCATCAGAAGATGCTCTTAGATATATGGCAAGTACGTACCAAAAGTTTCATCTTGTGCTTGATGAAATAAAGTTAGATTTAGTAGATTTAATAAATAAGGCAGGCCAATGCAGTTTGGAAATCCTGGAATTCTGTTGCAAAATTGTGTCTATATATATAATATTCATAGGCATAGCATGTGCTGAATGGTTCTTGCAAACTCAGTGTAAGCTTTCTGAAGACTAAGGGATAGCCACATTATTTCATTTTAGATTTGGTAATTAAATAAGAAGTTGTCACAATTGTCAAGATTTATGTCTCCTATGATTTTACTAAAATTATATACCTTATATTTGTTAACAATTAAAATAGTATTGTTATCTAGAGATGCAATCTATATCTTGACCATGGATCAGTTTTCACATATAGTGGAAGCTTTCTCAAGAATAAGGACTAGCCACATTATTTCATTTTAGATTTGGTAAATAAATAAGGATTTGTCACATTTGTCAAGGTGTATGCCTCCTTTGATTTTGCTAAAATTATATACCTTATATTTGCTAAAAAATAAAATAGTATTGTTATCTAGAGAAGCAATCTATATCTTGATCATGGGCCAGTTTTCATATTCTATTCTGCACGAGGGTGCTCCAAGCTCTCAACTTGGCTACATAGCCGTAAATTTAGTTACATATATAATTGTTTGGTCAGGTCAATATTCTTGGTAATGGGGCTTGAAGCCCTCAAACTGGCTAGATTATCACAAATTGGTTTCAACGTATTTATCTGGTTGGGTCAATGTCTTAGGGAATGTAGCTTCAAGGACCTAATTACATGTCTTAAATTGATTACTATATGTACATATGTTGCAAAATTGTTTCCAATATGTATAATATTCATAGAACGTGCTGCATGGTTCTCTCAAACTCAGTGCAAGCTTTCCCAAGAATAAGGAATAGCTGCATTATTTCATTTTAGATTTGGTCAATAAATAAGGACTTATCACAATTGTCAAGGTGTATGCCTCTTTTGATTTTGCTAAAATTATATACCTTATAATTGTTAAAAATTAAAATAGTATTCTTATCTAGAGAAGCAATCTATATCTTAATCATGGGTCAGTTTTCATATTATATTCTGCAGGAGTGTGCTCCAAGCTCTTAACTTGGCTACATAGTCTTAAATTTAAATTTAATTATATATATAATTGTTTGGTCAGGTCAGTATTCTTGGTAATGGGGCTTGAAGCCCTCAAACTGGCTAAATCATCACAAATTGATTTCAATGTATTTATCTTGTTGGATCAATGTCTTAGGGAATGCCTTAGTCAGTCCTTTTGTTCTTGCTTCCTTATCAGTATTTGCGTGGTGAAGTTTTTGACATGGATTTGAATCAACTTTAAAAACATGGTGGATTTTTTACAGACTTGAAGCAACTTTAGAATTCTTTTGTTTGAGCCATTGCTTGACTAACAACTTAGCCAGAGTACAAGTAAAAACCATAATATTTTAGTTTTTCTTCTTAAAAAATTAAGTTCTTTGTATTACTTCTTCATGACATGAAATATAAATTTTGATTCTGCTGGTCTTTTTTTTAAACATATTATTTTTCTGGGGTTCATTTATCTTGATAGAACCATACTCTACCATTAGAGACTTTTTTGTTGATATAACTTCTCTTGTTTAATTTTTGCTTTTGATTCTAAAGCCTCAATATTGTTCTTAGAGGTTTATAGGTGGATTTTGAGGAAAATTTCTACTTAATCTCATTTTTGCGTTGCTCGCTTACAATTGCAGTTATGGGTTTTGTTTATCTAATTTTTTCTTGGTCATTTTTTTGCGAGTGCTTACACCCTAAGCTTTGTCACAAGGGTTGTATGTCACCCTCTGTTGGGTTTACCTAGAAGATTTTATGTTCAACTAGTGAAAGCCTACTAGGCATAGGCTTGTTTGTTGATAGGCAAGGTTTGATTCATCATGCTTGATTACTTTTCTATTGACCATTAAGCATGGGTTATGATTGTTCCTAAATAGTAAAATATAAATAATGTTACAAAAAATACCCCTGCATGATGAGCACAAATACCCATGTGGAATTGGTTACAAAATGTATAGTGGCGTCAAGCAAAAGATTTAGGTTGGTACCTGCTACTGTAGTGAACCTGTTACAAGTATTGATGTTGCTGGAACAAATTGCTCCATATATTTTTTATGGAAAATAACTGCTTTGACAACTCTACATTAAAGCATTTGCATTATTAGATTTTTAAAATAGCATTATCATATGGCAAAGGGGGCAGCAAGTGAACAAATCTCAAGCTTCCTATTGTTGGTTGAGGGGTTTGTTGTCCCTCGCTCTTCATCCTCGATGAGGTAAAATTTTATTCTCCCACCCCTCCTTTGGAGAGTGGGCAAAAAAGTGTATTCTATCAATCAAGCATGTGAATTCCCATATGATTTATGGGCATTTGTTATGGCCAAAAGACCTGTCCTTTTGGCAAAGCACGGACTTGCTTGGTTGGCGTTGTAGGAACAATGGTTTGCTGTGATTCAAAACATGTCCTTTACACCCTTGCTTGATACCAAAGTGGTCAAAGAGCTGGCGGTCAAGATAGATGAGTCCAAGCTCCATGTAGACAATGAACATATAATTGGAGGCAACATATAATTATGCTGAGAGGTGTAATTACAGTGGCAGCAGGGGGAAGAAGCATCCGATGTCATGATTGAAAGAAAAAGTGAAAACAACTATTTAGAGCTGACATTTATTTTTAAATGTGAAGACATCAAAATAAAGTAAGCAATTAGATAAAATATGTTTATTAAAATTGTTCTGAAGTAAAATAAAATAAAATAACTTTTAAAAAATAAAATAGCCCAAGACTAATGTCTGTCTTTTTTAGATAGATGTATTTAAGATATCTACACAACTAGACAACTTACATGCACCTCTTTGATCTTGCCATGCTGATCAAAGCCACAACATAAGCTGAGTGCAATGTGCTAGAACATAATGCACAAGCAGTGCACACTGACCCTGACCCCTCTTCAGTCTTGCCATGCTTATCAGAGGTGTATTCTATTGATCAAGTATGTAAATTCCCATGTATTGGACAGGCATTTATTATGTCCAAAAGACCAATCCCGATGGCAAAGCAAGGACATTCTTGATTGGCTTTGGAGGAACAATGCTGCACTGTGATTCAAAACACGTCCTTTCAACCCCTGCTTGGTACCAAAGTGGTCAAAGAGTTGGTGGTCAAGATAGATGAGTCCAAGTACCAGGTAGACAATAAACATAAACAATATTAGGAGGTGGCATATAATTACGTTGAGAGGTGTTACTTACAGCGGCATCAGGGGAGAGAAGCATCTGATGTTGTGACTGTGAAGAAAAAGTGAAACAACTATTTATAGCTGACATTTATCTTTAAATATAAAGGCATCTAAATAAAATAAACAAATTCTTAAATAAAAAGAACTCATGTTTCTATGTATGTATGTAGTAAATAAAATAAAATAGCTCTAAAGTAGAATACAATAAATAACTATTAATAAATAAAATAGCCTGAGACTAATATCTCTATGTTTTTTAGATAGATGTATTTAAGATATCTATACAAGTGCAGACAGCCTACATGCATTTCTTCAGTCTTGCTATGCTGCTCAATGCCCCAATATAAGCCAAGTGCAATGTACTAGAACATCATGCACAAGCTGTGCACACTGGCCCTGACCCCTCAAGGAAATATCCACTTCATGGCTTTCAAAACTGAAAAGAGTGCAAAGATGCCACAAAAATAAGAACAAAAAAGTGTTCTGGCACAACTAGAGCAATGTCGTACAACTGTGCAAATTATGATCAGGGGCTTGCAAGAAATGACATTGAAAGGCCCACTGGTTGGGAACAGGAAGGAATGACCGCAACAATACATTTCTAGCATAGAAACCATCAGTGTGGATATCAAGAGTTCTAAACATAAATGGATGCACTGGTGGTGAGGGCTTTGTCTGCCAAGTTCCTTGAGGTACTTGAACCATGAGACTTGTATAGAACAGGCAAGTAAACTAGTGTTGGAGAAAATATCGGACCTACCACATATTCATTGCCTTTTTTATAAGTATGGAGAGCATCGCCATTGAGACTCAAAAGGATGTTACTAGGAGGATGAAGACATAACCACCAGTTCAAAGTGCCAAGGGGATTAAGGATGTTCGTCAAGGCACATAATGCCAAGGGAGAGACTGGCTGTTGAGGAATGGATGATGACCATTACCGTGGGTGGGAGCATAGTTGGAAAACCTGACTCGCCGCGGACTCGGCAGCCCAAAATATGAATCGGACTTGGGGACTCGGCACGGACTCGGGAAAAGACTCGGCAAGGACTCGGCAAAAAAAAAACCGTAGTTTTACAAAAAAACAAGAACAAATTAATGCATTTAGAGAACATAAGAGCCTAATTTGATTATCAAACACTTATAATTCAAAGATTACACGTCATATGATCATCAAACACTCAATAATTGAAATTTCATCATTCATAGTCATCAAATACTCATAGTTTCAATGTAGAACAGCATCATAAGTTTATAAATGTTTACATATAATCATGTCAAAAAGAGGAAAACATTAACAACCACATGTAATCTACATCTTCCTTTTTCCCCTCCCAATGGTACTCAATTTTGGAGGCCTAGAACTAGAAGGTGCCTGTGCTATAGTATCCAAACAAGGACTAGGAGATCGAGAAGGGGAAACATGATATTCGAATGTGTCTTCATCGTCCTCCATGGCATCCAATCTTGCTGCTTCTTCTTCTGCTGCTGCTGCTCTCTCTAATTCAGCAAGATCCTCATCAGTAAGGAAGACATCAGCCTCATCATTTTGTTCATCAATAGTCCATTCACCATATGGATCAATGTCATCCAAGTCGATGGACTCGTATGAAACACCCTCCACCTTTCTAGTTCAAAGGCGAAGGTTGTATCGAACAAAAACTAAATCATTTAGGCGCTGCTGAGTCAACCTATTCCTCTTCTTTGTGTGAATGTTCTCAAATAAACTCCAATTCCGTTCACACCCAGAAGCACTGCATGGCTGTGACAAGACACATATGGCTAGCTTTTGAAGATTTGGTGTGCTAGCACCATAGTTCTCCCACCATAGATCTACAAAAACATGTTTAAAAAATATAAGTATTAAGAACTAAGAATAAAGTAAACAATCTATATGTAAGAATCAAGTTTCTAATTTCATTTTTTACCTGGTTGTTGTTTTCCTCTTCTTTCAATTGCTTGTTGGGAGGAAAAGAGTCTCCCCTCTGCACCCTTGTAAATAGATAAAAGAAAAAGTAAATCAAATATAGAAAATTCATAGATAGTCAAGGCTTAACATTGCAAATTCATAAATAAGATGTAACAAATCTCACCTCCAACTCATCAAGCACTTTATCTCTCAGCTCAGGATCAGGCACCATCCTATCAATGCATATGACAAGACCTTCCATGACCTCCTCATCTGCCTTAAATGTGTCCGAGAAGTAGAACTTCGGATTCAAGAAGTAGGCAAAGGCATGGATCGGCTGGTGGAGTTGGTGTGTCCATCTCCGATCAATGATGCGCCATATGATTTCATATTTCTTTTTGTTTCCGCCATAGTAACATGATATGGCCTCTTTGGCCCTATCCATGGCCTCATAGATGAACCCCATTGGCATGCCATCTCCATCCACCATACGAAGAACCCTCACCAAAGGTTCTGTCACCTAAAAAAATGAAAACAAATGTTAAATCATAACAAAATTAACCCCTAAAAAAAAAAAACAGCAAATAGATTATCATGTATAATTTATTTTTGTGTGATTGCTACTTACCCCCATCAACTCCTCTCCATTTTTGATGAATGTCTCATCAAAAACTATGGCAACAATCCTCTCCCCTTCAGGTCTATTGGAAAATGAGGACTCCTTCCAAGCATCGGACACAAACATTTGTTTGAGATGACCAATGGCACCAAGAATGCTTTGCAATGTGAGGAAGTGGCTAGCAAATCGTGTCACTCCAAGTCGCACAAGGTCCTTGCCATTTGTAAATTTTCTCATCAAAGAAAGCACCCAAGTATGGTTGTAGATAAATTTTGTAACACTTTTTGCATCTTCAACCACACTTTTGACCCATGAAATCTTCCCAATGTCCTCTAGCAATAGATCTAAACAATGTGCAGCACATGGAGACCATGCAATTGTGGGATACCTCTCCATAAGTAGTCTACCTGCAGCTACATATGCAGCTGCGTTGTCCTTGATGATTTGGACAACATTATCAACTCCAACCTCCTGGACCACCCCATCTAATAGATTGCATAAAGTCTCAGCATTTTTAACTTCATGGGAGGCATCTATTGATTTTAGAAACACCAATCCACCATTAGAGGCCACTAAAAAGTTAAGGAGAGTTCTATTTCGTCCATTTGTCCACCCATTAGATAAAATGTTGCAACCTTTTCTTCGCCAAAATTTCTTTTGCTCATCAACCACAAGCCATGTATTCTTTACGGCTTCCTCTAGCAATGGCCCACTCAAATCTTTAGATGATGGGGTCTTAAACCCCTTTCCTGCAACTGTAAGGGCGTTCACCAAACCTTCCCAATATGGGTTGTTTGCAACATTGAAAGGTAGATTATTGTAGTACCAAAAGTTTGCAACAGCCATCCTAGCTTCTTGATGCTTTTCTTTATTCCAACCAGTACCTTCAAGTGAAGGTTGTGCTCCTGGAACATTACGTGGAATAAAAAAATTTGGTCCTGATGAA
>VDFB02029485.1:0-24146 GCA_007258455.2 Sequoia sempervirens | reverse complement strand
AGTCCTTTGGCTAAGCAGTCATTAGTAGGAGAACCTTGTCTGTCAAAGTCACACAGGGGTTGAACCTGGCCCAATTGCGCCTCCAGAGGTTTGAACCTTGGTGGAACACCATTATCCTCACCATTTGTGCTCAACCACTTGAGCTATACCCCTTGAGCATTAAAAAGCTTTTGGCTGCCATGGATACAAAAGAAAGAGACTGCTTCTCTTCAAAATCTTTTGTTGCGAAAATCCAATCAACTTTTGTTGCAAGAACCTCATCAAGTAGATTGAGTCATTGAATCTAGCGACTCTAAGTTTATCAACCTTCAAAGTTGGGTGGAGGCTGTAAAAAATCGTCACACTCCTGAAAGACTTATCTCTAGCTGTCTGAGGTAATGCAACATAATAGACAACATATTATATCTCGTTTTGCAATCAAAGCTATGGGGTTGCTTTGTGTTCTTGATTATCGTGGGTGATCTGTGTGCCATCACCCTTTTCCTCAGGAAGGACAGCCGTGGGGGAACGGATCCACCAAGAGTCTGACACATGGATCCACAAGGGTTTTTGTGACATCCTTTTTCTATCAACTAAATTATCTTTAATACAAAAAAGAACACATGAAGTTCCGAATATTTTCGTATTGACGTCTGGGGTTTCCCTTGAGGCCCATTTAAAGATCTTTTCTAACTATCTTCATTGTGCTCGTTCTCCACTTGAACAATGATAAAAATTGATTATAAATATGTTCAGTTAACTCTTAGATATTTGATCCTAACTGTGAGGTGGGATGTTCTCGTGCCTTGCATATCATTACTGCTATAATGGTAGGTTATTTTTGACTTTGTTATCTCTTTCTGTGATTGTAAATTTGACGAGCCAGGTTTGAACCATTAGGAGTTATGGACAGCACTAAACTAATCCACAATAAATGATGATGATACATGCATCTATGAAGCTTATCAAACTGTTGCTATGACACTGAATTAAGTTAGGGCTTCCTTGCTTTACACACAAATTGTTCTTAATTGATAAGGTCCAACAATTTTGTTATAGCCGCATAAATTAAGAATGTGGTGATGATATTTATAATTCCAACCATATGCACTTCAACTTAGAAATTAGAAGAACACGCTAATTGTTTGCCTTTTTTGTTTGGCTAAATCCATCTATGCCTGCGCAGGTTTATGGATACAGGATGTCATTGTGGGCAGAGCACCTTGGAACGATTGAGGATTGTTTTCTTCATCCAGAAAGAATAGAGTGTGTTAAGAGGGTCAATTCTCTAGCAGAACAATATTGGAATCAATTTGTAGCTGAGGAAGTGACAGATATGAAAGGTCATCTCTTGAAGTACCCTGTACAAGTGGATGCAAATGGCAAGGTTGGAGCATTGCCCGGACACGAAGTTTTCCCTGACGTTGGAGGCAAAGTTTTGGGGGCACCTGCTTCTCTTCCTTGTAATTTAACAACTTGATTTAAATCCCTTGTTTTGTAGCAGATGAACAATTTTTGTTCAGAATACAGACATGATGAATTGGTTGGAAAAAATTGTTCATATTTTTGCTGTGGAAGTGGCGTTGTTCCATTTACTTCAGGTAGTTTAAAAATAGATTAGCCGCCTGCAGGGCGCCCAAAAATATTTAAAAATCGAAGCATTGGAGACGTGCTCTTTGTTACGGTATACATAAAAATGTACGGCTTTCATAGTTAATTGTGCTCAGTACAAACAGACATGGCGAGTCTCTTTACTTTTGCGTGATATTTCTTGAATAATTGATTGCAGATTAAATGAAATAAGTTGCAGAAATAAAACTCAGTAACAAAAACGACACAAGAACACGAAGACAAATCTATAATGGTTCATCAAAATTGACTACATCCACTTTGAAGCAGGAGAGTTGTTTTATTAATCTCCGTTTCTCAGTCACATACATCAGCAATAATACAATAGTAATTACATTATCCATTTTGAATAAATCTTCGAATGAAAATGTGAAAGGACTTGTTCAATAATAATAATAATAATAATATTATTATTTTATAGTCCACGAATACCAGGGGATCTGTTGAAAGGAAATAAAGACTGACAGTTAAACTTCAAATACCCAACAATATCTAGGGGAAAATCCCTAATTGCCGTCTATGATCCAATTGCTGTTTACTTCTTGTTCACCTGACCCCCCAATAACCGTTTACATTTTAGTCATTACATTATTTTAATTATGCCAATAAAAATTTACAAATTACACCAATATATGTTCACTACTGAATGTGTAGTTGACCAAAAAAAAATAAAACACATTGAAAACTATTGAAAACACCTTAAATTTTTGTGGGTTTTTATTGTTTGTCTAATGAACGGGTATTGGCGAAGTGGTAAAGATGTAAGGGACGGAGGTTTAAAAACACCTTTTTTGAACACCTTTCGCTTTACTGGTTCCACAAGGCACGTTTTAAATACCTAGAAGCCATTTTTTTCTTTTTAAGGTCCTAACTCGCTTACGAAGAAGCCCAAAACAAATAATTTAAAATCAGACTTATTTTGCACTCTGCACGAATGTGTGAAATTAGCCCTGGTGACTACTGGTACGTTTTCCCTATATATTTTTACTCCTAATTCTAAAGCTGAATTAGCTGTAATTATAAACTGGCTACATAAATTCAAAAGTTTGAGCAGTGTATAATATACAGTTAAAGATACTAGCATTAAAGTAGCAAACTTTATTAATCCATATGTATTGTATGTGTTTTTTGATCGGGAAGAGGGGAAGACTACCCATTTAAAAAAAATAAAATCACAAAAAATAATAATAAGGCATTTGAATAGAGAAGTAAAGGCAAAACGCCTTTACCATGACAGCTAAGATGTAAACTTATCAAGCTTACGATATTTTCCCACCCCTTTCTTCCATTTTGTCATGTGAGCGAACAATCATAGTGAGTAATTTTTCCTTCGTTTTAGGAATCTTCTTTTTGTTGACCAAACATTCTTTGTCCATGGATACATGTTTTGTCCTAATAGATTTTGGATGGTGCATGGGAGTCGACCTGCTATTTGCCCCCAAGGCATCACAACATGGGGGAACGCACTTGAGCATTTTCAAAGGACTAATTGTTGAATCAGATCACCTACTATTGAGTCAAAGGAGATTAAAATGTGGTCTATCACTCAACAAAGAGAGAGAATATTCTTTTTATTTTTTATTTTTATATTGAACAAAGTAATTAAAGAATTACAAGGATGAAGTTACGAGAGAGAATCATTTGAGCGAAATGAAGTTGAATAATGTAGTGGTGAAGTTCAAATTATTATCACTAGGTGGCATTCTTCTTCTTCCTTTGATGATGAAGTGACTAGAGACATTTTGTGTAGTGTATGCGTATGTATGTATGTATATACATATGCATGTATGTAATAAATACATGACACTAACAAAATTAAATAATGTACTTTAGAAATAAAAATATACAAACATATATTTTCTTAGGAAATGATATATATGTGTAATATTATTGATGATACTATGCTTATCCAAGATAAATAAAGTGTAAAAAAGAATAGCAACTCTATAGGCAACCCCTATCTTGAGATATTTGTAAGGAAGTGCTTGAAGAGTCTAAATTGTAAAAAATTAAAGATAATGTGTAGAAGTAATAATAGCTATAAATTAGAGATAATAAATGTTGATTAGAGAAACATGATATTAGAATTGTATTAGTCTATACTCTTTTTATATAGTATTCTTTTGAGGAACATATATGTTTGATTATCTTCTACTTATTATGTTTAAGATATGACGTCTAATATCTATCTTACATTAACTGGTAATACATATATGGAGATATAGTGTTATCAAGTTGCAAAGGATAAATGATTACATTGTGCAATACTATTGTCTTATTTTATCCATAATTATTTTATAAACGTACTCATTTGACCACATCACCCACCATGAGTGGGATTGATGTTGATAATTTTAGGGGACTTTGTGGTTCAAAGGGTTGGGAACAAAAGCTTTTGGCCAAAGTAAGGTTTGCATTTCTTCTATGACATTATTTGAAATGTTTAAGCTTCTATACATGTTCGGAAGAACCAAGAACAAAAAGCTCTTCTTTTTTCCACTTGACTCTTTGGTTGAGTGCCCTTCTCCGACCCTTCCTACCCAAAGCTTTTGGCCAAAGTAAGGTTTGCATTTACTCTATGACATTATTTGAAATGTTTAAGCTTCTATACAAGTCCACTTTAAAATGGTTGGGTTGAACATCATTAAATGTATGGTCAAATTTAGCCTTTTGACCTTATGAGGAAAGCCTCTCAAGACATAAGGGGAGTCCACCACTTTAAGGACAAGAGCAACAACAATCTTGGCAATCAGAAGTGTTGCATGTTGTGAGTGGATCTTAATACTTTGGTATGTAGGTGTTTAGAACTTTGACAAAGCTAATGGTGGAGATCATATGAATTTTGGTTCGAGGTTAGATGTTGTCATTTTTGTTTTTCCAATTTTTCTTATTCTATTGGAAACATATCCAACATTTGGTAGAAATGGATTTATGATCTTAGAGATATCATAAGCCTCAAGAGTGTTAATTAGTATTGTTGATCCGATATGAATAAGATAAGTTGGTGAAATTATTAAATTTTTTATTTTATTTTTGTGGCAACAATCATTAGAGGTGGTTTTGATGGTGGTTGATTTTTTTGTAAAAGAATAAAAGGACATAACTTGAAGGGAAGGATAAAGTTGAAATGTTCAAGATTCAAAGCTTTTGGTTACTAAAGACTCATGGGGAGCCTCTTTAACTTTATTTGTAACTCTTCCTTTATAATACCTCTATGAGGTCATTTTGAGGCTATTGTTCATACTTCTAACCATCTAAAGGTTGAACATAAGGTAAAATTGCTACAATGGGGAGCTTTAAGATAGTTCTAAGATTAGAGAACCCTCTAGATTCATGTTGAATCCCCTATTCTACCACTAATATAATATAAGGGGGTGAAACGAGAAAGAGAACACAAGTAAAAGAAAGGAATAAATACCAACATACCAAAATAGTGTGAACAATAAGTTAGTCCACAATTCTCACCTTAGAGCAAAATACTTTTATCACTACCTTAAAAGCATAATTAGGCTAAAATGCAAATAGTAAAAATACAATATTTGAATAGAATGAAGATCCAAGTAAAACAAAATGCTAATAACTAAATCAAACCACAAAATATACTCAGTTACATTTATCTTTGTACATTAAAAATAGCATACATAAAAATATTAAGGTTAATACAATTCTTAGAGTGAATTGAAAAAGGATCCCAACTTAAGCTAATGACTCTATTTATACAATTCACAAATACATCCTATGATATATATATTTGCTAAATAATTTACTTAACTCGCAATGTGCAAAACAATGAACACACCTACTGTTGAGAAGAAACAAAATTACCCTAGAGAGAAATATATTTTTGGGAGAATACTGTAGCAAAATTTGAGGTGCAAGTCACTTACAATTTGAATCTTCAATTATAAATATAGTTATTGGCCACTTGCGCACATGATAGAGCGGATCTCAATAATTTTAGTCCCTCAGACCTCCAATACAACTCTCTTACAATTCAAAACACAACTCTTTTACATGTCAAATCAACTTACAATGGTAAACTATTCACGATTCACTATGAACTCATATGAATTTCACTCAATTCCATTCTTAAAATACTTCAATTATGTCAAATTCCTACTTAGGATGCAATGTTATTTATGCTTCACAAGCTAGAATAAAAGTCCAAAAATCTTTAGTAGTAAAAAAGAGTAAGAACTTGGAAAACCATTACATGTTTCCTTGTAGAGTGAAAATACCTAATGTATAAAAAAAAATCAACTAGTTTTTAACTTTTTTTCTTTTGAGAGCGATAACTTTTGCATTTAAAATTGAAACTATTATATTAGGCCTTGTAGGACTTGTAAAGCCCAAGAATAATGTATTTATTTATAAATTTAAATATATTGTCATTTTAGACCATGATTGGATGGAACAACACATATTGATGAATCTCATGATTCCTTGGATGACACCCTACCCCACTTGACATTTATATTTTGATGATAATAAAAGAGAACTAAAAAGGGGGTTCAATAGTGGACTAGTAAGATTATCTTTGATTAGCTAAATATAGTCATGTTTAAGATAGCTGTGTGTGTCATTAGTGCCCCTGCATGAAATATTTGGGAGTTACATTCTATAATGAGAGGAGGGCACATGGGTCCAACTTGGATTAGTTGGATCTGTTGACGCTTCTTATATCGCCTCTTCTATGTGTTGCTAGGGCCAACTCTATGATTGGCTAGGGGCCAATCTACCTCCTCTTCTCTTATGTAACCTTTTAAGTTCTTGTCATAATGGCATCTCTCTAGTTGCATCAACCATTGATGTTAGAAGTGATCAAATCGTCCAAATCTTCTTAGACTCTCCTTTACAAAATAAAGTTGGAGATCCTTGCAGATATTTGAGTGGGAACCTACCTCCTCTCTTGGTGATGTGTGTATTGTTCCCCCTCTTTCCAAACTTGTTTGACCTTATATCCAAATGGTATAAATCAAGCATGACTCTTTTTTCCTCCTTTTTCCTAATGTTTAACACACTAGACTAGACTAATCTAATGGCCACTGATTATAAGTTATCATTGAATATATGTTGTGGATGCCTAAGATTTGTTCTTCGTGAGATGCTATATGTGGCACATAAATTTAACAATGGACATGATGACTTTAACTATTTGTGGTTGAGTTCTTAACTACTTGTGTGTGCCTCGTTTTAGCCACCAATTTGTTATCATGTAATGAACTAAATTGCACAAAAGATGAATATGATATGAAATATTTTGCAAATACTATAATGTCTAAGAATCACAAGCCACTTTGAAGGGGAAAACCTCCAAATATCTCAAATAAGTACATAATTCACAATATGATGATGAAATAAGGCTCACTACCTCCTATATATACCCTAATTGTGCATAGAATATAACCCAAACTGACTTAGATAACAACATATAAGCCATAGGCTAACCTAAATAACTAAATAAGAATATAATAATGATAATATGGTTTAATTAAGAGTTAAGGTAACCACAAGCCGACTACTCGTCTGTAATGTCCCCTTCCTAGGTAGTACAGTTATTTTAGAGGTTAGCCTATCATTCAGATCCTCGTAGGCTGGCAGAAGTGTTTAAAGGATCACTTGAGGTAGTTATCCAGCGTTTGAGAACATCACTCCAGCAGTTGATTCAAGTTTGGGCCTTTGCGGACACTTACAGAGTGATTTAGAGGTACTTACTATTTATAGTAAGTTAGGCAGGCAGGAGTTGCTATTTTTGGCGGGGCACCTGATTCAATTGGTCAGCTCAGTTTCAACCCAATTTGATAATTTAATGAGCAAATAGGGATTATTAGAGCATTTAATAATAATTAAAGAGATTATTAATTTGACTTTATAATATAAAGTTATTTTAATGAATTATTAAAGTTATTATTAAAATGGTGAATTATAAAGTATTTTAATACTTTATAATGAAGGGGAAATTTTAATATTTAATGAGTTTAATACTCATTAATAAAAAGGGACTCCATTTATTAATGATTTGGCCTAAGTATTTCAAAAGGGCGAATTATTACGTTATTAAATGCAAATGAGCTGATTTTTGTAAAGGGTTGACTTTTTGAGAGAATTTATATATTTCCTCAAGGCAAATCGAACTCATTATGTTGATTATTCTAATTTATCTTTATTTCTCTTTGAGAGCATCGGGGCTTGAGAAACAAGGATTTTTGCAAATCATTAGGTTTTGAAGAACGTTCCCTCTTCAGAATCAGATAGACTAAGACTGTGCAATACCAGTTTAAGCTTGTCAATAGAGTGGCTTCATTCAGAAGTCATACAGAGCTTATTGTGAAGACTTTTCATCAAGTTTGTTGGGTCAAACTTCTCTAGAAAGGGGTTCACATTCAGTGGCGACGATCTCTTGATATTTTGGCACACTTCCCAAGAAAGTACAAATTTCTCACTTGCTGGTACAGGTCGCACTTTTGCTACAGCAAAGGCCGTTCTTCTTCTCTAAATCAAATCACCTTGCTTTTTCATCTTCTAACTTCTTGAAGTTGGACACCTAGGGTTTCTGGAGCATCTGTAACAATTTCAAGGTTGGAGATTGCATATTCTCTTTCAGTCGTACCATCTCAGGGTTCTTTTTTGGCACCTGCAAGCTTATTCAGGTTCTCAATAAATAGCTTGCCTTTTTGTTTGAATGTGTGAATATCGCAGTTGTAATCATTCGGGGAGATTAATAAATCATCTAGCCATCATGATCTAATCTATATTCTATAGTTTTTAAGCATCTGGTATTTTATATTATTTTTCCAAGCATTTCTTTGCAAAATCGCAATTTGTCTTTTAATGCAAAAAACCACAAAAGAAATCAAAATACAAAAAACAAACAAAAAACTCAGCATTATCAGCAAGTGGTCGAGTTGAGAGACACCTGGTCTCTTACAGTGGTATTAGAGCACAGTTTTGCTGCCATCCTCTGCTTTTTCAGTTGCTTTTTCATTCAAATGTGTGCCTTTTCGATGCTTTTTCATGAGTAGATATATTATTTTCTACAGTAAGGGTAGAGGAATAGGAAGAGTTGAGGATTTGATAGGTCCACCTATTCTTGAAGGTGAGACAGTATCGGGGGTTCTGGGTATTCACAGATCCAATTCCAATAGCAGTGAGAATAGTGTCACTACACTGATGGCAGATCGTGAGATTCCTGCAGAGTCACATAGGGATCTAGGGAAAGAGCATGCCAGAGGTGATGTTATTGATGAGGAGTTCAGACGCAGTCATGATAACATGATGGACATGATGTCTTAGTTGATGGGCACGATGAGGCAGTACACTCAACCTCAGCAGCACTATATTCAAGTAGGACAGACGAGCAGAACTGCAAGTATAGACCAACCACTAGTGTTAGACAATGTCAATCGTCACCTTTCTTGCATGAGTGTAGGCTTGGATAACCTACATTCATATCTAGAGAGGCTCCTTCGACTTCGGTGTCTTAGCCACACAATGGCATGTCAGTGGTAGACGTGACTAGATTTTATAGAGAGTATTCAACATTGGCACCTGAGATCAGGCAGTCTTTGACTTTTCATGAGTTTATGGCTGTGCATAAACCTAGAGGGGGAGGAAAATTTAGATAATTACCCATCATTGAGACCTATGCAAGAGGACGAGGCCATTAAGTTTGCTACACTGCATCTTGATGGGTTGGCGCATGACTGGTGGCATCACAACATGTACACACTTGGTCATCATGCAGTTACTACTTACCAGGAGTTCACCAGCAGGCTCATAGAGCGTTTTGACAAGCTACTGAAACATGGAAACCTCCTTCAGATGTGGGTGATCTGAGTGAAGAAGGAATCTCCAGATTGAGCTGGTTCTCCGAATGATAAATCCTATTCTAAATAACTTCTGGGGAAAAAGATAGAAAGATAGACCGAAAACAAAACCTGAATCTAACTGGTATTTCACTTAAAGTTATGAAATTCAAACATTGACACTCACAACAGCTTTTCCATCACAATGAATCTCACAATCCCACTGGCACTTACTTCCATTAGTATTTTGCATGAAGATTCCTAAATGAAATACAACAGGCAACCTAAAACTATGCAATTCTGAAACACAACTTACAACAGCAAGACATAAAAGGATTCTGATTTGAACCACAAAGACATCAAATTGCTATTCTAAAATTGAGACAAAAATGAGGAGGAGAATACTACTGCTTTATTAAAATTGAAAGAGTGAATAATGCTTAGTTGAGTACAAAAGGGTTCACAAGCTCAAAGATGTGTATGAGCAGGAACTGAAAACTGAACTGAGAGAGAGCCCAAAAAAAGACTAAGTCTTTTTCAAAGATATAACTCTCAGGAAACCCTAATTCGAGCTCACAAAGAAGCTCAAGGAAAAAAGCTTCAAACTATCTCAAAAACTGCATAAAAGCAGAAAAAAGCATACTACTTTTATGATCAAACTGTCAAGCCTCTAAAAAAGGCTGAATCTGCTTTAAAAGCCAAAAAAAACACCTTATCTCTCCAAGATGAGACCCAAACTTGACCAAGAGGAAAAAGACAATAAAATCTGCTAAAAATAGCAAGAAAACATAAAACAATTTATAAGAGATTGCTTTACGATTCTACTTTACAGGATTGCAGATTTTATAATTTATCTATTTTTGCAATCTAAAGATTGTAAAATATTTTGCAAAAAGAAATACATCTTAATTCTCCATTACAATGCTTTGATTTTTCTTAAAAAATCATAAAAATATCAATACATATCACTTCCTCATACAAAATCCTTAATTGATTTCTCTAAAATCAATTGAAAATAACCCTTAAATCATGAGTGATATTAACCTTAGATCATAGATATTTACCATTCAAACCTTAATTGACATCCTTAAAATAAATATCTAAGGTATAGGCACCCTTCATTATCCACTAAGGCAAAGGAATATCAATCACAAACTTCCTTAAGTCCATCGCCTCTATTCAATACAAATAACCCTAAACCCTAGAAAGACAACTCCATCATTCCTCCAAGCTTGACTTAGGCATATAAAATTTCAGCCACCAATTTTAGCTTCATATTTTAATAAATCATAATGCAGAATAACCTAATTCAAAATTCCCATGTGCTCATTGACAAATGCGAATATTCCAGATGATTATGAAGTTTGCTTGAGTTAGGGCATGAACAAAACAAGGTCAAACCCTAAAATGATTCATTTTGCAATTATCACTTTGGAAAAAAATGGTCTCTGGCTGAAAGGAGCGCCACCATGATTGAGTTGAATTTGTAGCTTGTATGTTTAATAATCTTCTCCTTTACCTTCTGACAATCGAATCATCTCATGGGTAAGCTCGACTTGTATGCTATTGTAATTCATTACTCTGTGTTGTACCCAAACCAAATTTTTTGCTTCATCAAGGCATTGTGCATTTAAGAGTCTAAATTTTGCTAAAATGATGTCAAACACAGTTTTGGGCAATGCCAAGCATGGAGATTTTGTCAATAGTTTGTCAGTCAAAGTCAGTTATATTGATCAAAGCCTGAAGCAGAGACTCAGAATGAAGATCTTCACGATGGAGGAGCATCTCAGATGACATTTCATATTGCAGACGGTCATTTCAATGTTCGAAACAGAGTTTTTAAAGATCAAATCAGGGAGATTTCTCAAAGGAAAAGCCCAAAAGTGCAAGTATAGCTCAGGGGCGCCCAGCTTGTTGGAGGTCAAGATTCTGGTCAAAATGCTCAAGCATCCAGTCAATCTCTTTAGAATCAGTCTGGCTATTCGTCGAGCTATCCAGCGAAGCATTCCGAGACTCACAGCTCTGGTTATCAGCAACAGAAGTTAAAATCCCTACATTTTAGGAGATAAGAATTTTGCTCTTTTCAAGCAAAAGCGCCATTTAGCCCTCGAGGGCTTCTATCTCGCTGAAGGTAAATTCCTTTATTAGCTGGCTGGCCGGATGCAAATAATCCGCTCACAACTAGTCCGCTTTTATCCGGACGATATCAAGTGCAAATATCCGAATTTCGAGTTCAGCAAAGCAATACCATCCAAAGATCTTTAAAATGGAGTTTTCATGTTTCGAAGCCCGCTTATGCCTTACAGGCGCCAAGCCGTGGCCGGGCTTTTAAAGGACCGAGTGCAATATTTGCGATAGAGTCTTCAACATCAAGAGTATAATTAGCCTAGCTCCAACATTATTCAAATTTTGTTGATCCTGGACGCTCCCCGGGTAGTCATGGGCGTAGATTCTACCAAGCACCAATTTTACGCGCTTTAATTCAACAAATGGTTTTAGTGCATTTTCATAGTCTTAAGGCGCCTAGCCTTTAGGCTGGTCAGATGAGCTCGTTCGCGTTCGAAGTCTTCACGACTATTGAGCGTAGTCAATTTATCTTCCCAACGAGCATAGCCGTCAGCCTTCAGCATTTGGCAGTGGCTTGTGCGTGCGAGGTCTTTAGTGTAATACTGCAAAGAGAAGACGTCCGAAAAATGGCCGAGTCTGGGAGCGGTAATTTTATTTAAAATACGCACTGGAGTTTTTGAGGTCTTAGAAGCAGTTTTCTTGCCTCGTCACCTCCAGTGACTTCTCTTAAGGGCCCTCCTGGCTGTCCGTTAAAACAGATAATGCCTGAATCGGGTCATCCCAGCTCCAGATGTCAGCCGTCAAAGTAGGGTATTTTGATGACGTTTGATTTTCGTCGAAATGACATAAGTGCAAATCCATGAGCCGTAATGCTTTGAGGCCCTGATGCGCATTATCTCCAGCCATGCCGGAGCTTCGGCCTCGTGACGCTAGGATTCACCAAGCTCACCGCCGTACCGCTTGAAGTATCAAATGGCAGCTTTTGGCGGAAATACAAGTCCGAACCCAGAAAAGCAATTTAACTAAAGCTCTTTAATTTTTCAAGGGGTTAAACGATGGATTTGGGTATTGTGTTCCAACGTGACATTCTTCCTTTTGTTCAAGAGGGCTTTCTCCGCTGATTATTCTGCATTAGTCTCAAGATCACCCGGGTCATCCAAAATCGCTGGTCGGTTGGCTAACGTGATGTAAAGGTCAGTACCTATTAAATAGGGATTTAGTAAAAAATGAAGTATCTTGAGCAAATGGACGCCTATGTGCTCAAGAGATGACTTTTCGGAATCAGTAAAGTCAAAAGATGAATCTCAAAGCTTCAACCAGTTTGTTAACTGAAGTTCAGAATATGTCTATTTTTAGCGCCATTGCATGATAATAATTATTTTATTATTTGAACTTCAGACAGTGGCAGTCGAACTGAAAGGCAACCAATCAGAGGTTTTCTATTCTGGTTAGGGTTTATGAATTCTTGTAGTCACAATTCAGTGCAAATTTATTATTATTTATATGTGGCGCCATCTTCATTGTTCTTCACAAGCTTTCAAAGAGAATTCGTATTTCTCAAGAGCAAAGTTAATCTTGAATGAAATTCGTATTTTTCTAAGGCAAATTCATATCTTCAAAGGGAAATCGAAGTTTAAAGCAAATTCAAGAATAAATTCGTATTTCTTCAGAAGAGATAGTGGCGCACATTTTCAAAGCAATTCACAAATCTTCAAAGGCATATTCAATTTTCCCAAAACAATTCGCAATTCTTCAGAGGTTTCAAAGGCGAATTGATATTCAAAGGCGTATTTAACAATCAAAGGCAAAACCTCAAATTCATAAAAATTCGTATTTTCTTCAAGGAAAATTCGAATTTCATTCTTTTAAAAGGCGCAAATTTCAAGAGGAGCAATTCGTGGTTTTCCCAAACAAGGCGAATTTTTTCAGTTCAGAGGCAAAATCTTCATCAATTCACAGAGGCGATTTTTCCTAACATATCTTTTTGTAGATTCAAGTTCACAATTATCAGTTATTCAAAGAAATCTTGGGCGATTTTCACAGAAGAAGACATCAAAAAAACATCTTTCGCATCCTTTAAATCTCAGATTTCTCACAAAATACATTGTGCATGTTCCTAAAATTGGCGAATTTGATAAGTCTCAGTATCTGGATTATTTCCATATAATTTCCTCGAGTTGAATTTGTGCGCTTGATTTTTCACGAATTTTAGCTTCAAAACATTCGTTCTCGAATTGCTAATTTTCTCAAGTGAAAATCTTTGTACAATCGAGTAGAAGTTGAGTTTTCGCAAATCTGACCTTCTGGGTTGTCTTAGAATCCTTTTCTGGACAAAACCCATATTTCAGATTTTTCGTTGAAAACAATTCTTTGAAAGGCTATTTTTAACTCTCGCAGGCTATTTTTAGATTCCAGAAATCTTGTCAGAATATAGCCGAGTTCACAGTCAACAGGCTAATTTTTCAAAATGTAGTTCACTCAGCTTGAATACAGGAACAAAACCGTCCTTACTCATGATTTTCGCAGAGTAGTTGAGACAGACCTTCACAAAGTGTGGCCAGAGGCAGTGCTAGACCCAGTTAAAATCAGAAGTTCAATCATTCAGAATATTGAGCAGTCTGGTTTACTAGAGGCCGCTTCCATACCTATCTCCGTTCATTGTGTTGAGTTTGTAATGGCTTGCATTAAGCATTACAATATGACTACTCATGAGATAGCATCAGTCGATGGATGGGTCATTTGCAGTCTCAAACCTGTAGACATCGAGAGGAGTTTTGGCATTCCTCAACATCCGAACAGTCTAGTTGTTTCTATGGAGCAGTGTGCACAAGCGTTTGATGCTGATGTGGACAAATGTCAGAAGAAAATGGCAGAGAGATGGTTAAAACAAGCAAAGAACAGATTTCCAAACAATGTGGGTCGTGGTGAATACAAGGATGAGTACGCGATTCTAATCACACTCTTGAATCGTGTCTCAGGTCAAGCACATGCAAATGTTTTCCACTCGAAGGTATTATTATCGTGATCATTTCGGGCAGAGCATTATGATCGGCATCCTTCATCGTTACATTCTCCACATTAACGGCTGAAGCTGCTCATGAGTTTCACATGTGTTCATATCTCGGTAATTTGATCGCTATCAGTACGGCCCGGCGGACTTAACACCGCGGCATTCGGCATCGCCTCGTAAGGTTTATCAAGATATGATCAGCTTGAGTTCACCGTATTTTAATCATTTCAAGTGTTCACGGCTTCTCTTGACTCGTTGAGGAATTTCACCGTGAATTGCATGTTCAGATCTCGCCAGTTGAAAGAATATGATGGGTGACATTATTCAAATTCCCAACATACACCCACATCCAGTATATGGCTTCACAGAAACTGCTCAATGCTATCCTTCAGATAAAACAATCTTTCAGGAGTTCCTTAGATAGATGCATGATGTTCATCGTCTTCTACGCCGCAGGCACAGACCATCACTCAACTTTCCTTTTCAGTTTGGAATGTATTGGTGCAAGTCGGCAATTGATGCAAAGATCGCAGGACAAGAACTTGAGAGATATCATCTTAAGTATCTTGTCAAAGCACGTGCCTATGACCTTTCAGGTCATTATACAACTCGCCTCGCTGGAGGCATATATCACGAGCCTTCTATGGAGGATTACTGGGCAAATTGCTCAGATGACTTCGAGGTTCGCAGATGCAGTTACAGCCGCTTCTCTCTCACAGATTTCTGTTTTCTTGTCAGAGGATGTGGGAGGTTTATCAGATGATGAGGGAGAGATTCTTCCTCAATTTTTTAGAGAGCAGGTCGATACACAACCGTTGCCAGCAGTAGATTGGTACGCCAAAGAATATGCAACGGTCAAGGAGAGGTCAAGTAGAGTCATTCAGAACAGTATACTTTACCTTGACAACAAGAAGACAAGAAGAGTAAGTGTTCCTAGAGCAGAGCCGCCAGTGGTGGTAAATCCTTCGCTACCTTCTTTGTCAAAACCTAACAAGAAAAAGAGGAGTAACCCTCCTAAGAAAGTACAGGCGCCAAATAATTCAAAGGCGCTTACATCGCTTTCACACACGTAGGCCCGGGACAGACAACCGCCTATCACAGCAGCCAGCTCAGATCAGCTCGAGTCTCGCGAATTGTAGGTTCAGCCTCAAGTTCCTATATATCAGCCTCCAGAGTTTGCCACTGCATCCCAATTCACATTGAATTGGATCTCTTATTCTTCCACCGCAGCGAGTCTTCTTACACACTCACTCTCATCAAGCATTCTCCCTTCGCCGCTAGTGCACTTTTCTAGTAGCATTACGATCAATCTTGATCAGCTCTTAGAAGGAAGAGGAGGCAGCCATCTTATGTTCTCAATCATTCCGATTTCGATGACATTTACCAAGATGCGCCAGATAAGAGAGTTAAGAACATGGTTCACGTAGAGAGAAACACTGACATGGAGATTGTTGTTGAGACCGCCGTACCTCCACAGGGGAAGAACTTGGCTGAATTAGAGTCTCAGGATTTTGAAGTTATCACAGTCAACCTTGGTCGCAGCACACGCCAGACTCAGGTTGATCTTCTTCAAGTTGCTATAGATAGTGCCAGGGACAGAATACTAAAGGACGGAGAGGATAAAGCAGCCCTCAAGGCTGAAATCAGACAGCTTCGTCAGTACATTTCTAGCCTTGTGCACAGACCAGAAGCCATCAACACACTCCCACCGATGCTTGAGCCACCAGTAGAGCAAAGTCAGCTCAATCACTTAGTTGCATATGCGCCGCTTGAGGAATGGAGGAAGATTTCGCTTGCTAGAGGTCGCACTTTGCTTACGTGAAAGTTATATCGGGCTTGGCGTACAATGCACTCCAGGAGTCTGTGATTCGCCTTGGAGGATGAGGAACGTGGATATGTAGCTATTAACAAAACCTGTGGATGAAATTATGATTTACCGAATTCGAAGCTCTGGCTGGCGACACAGCTCGCATGCGTAAGATGTGAGAGGCTATCTACCTTGGAAAACACAATTGGTTTTCAAAGCAAAGATAGAGGAGACTTTGGCATCAGAATTGGCTGAGAGTAGAGAGCACGTCACTAGTGCACTCCGGTTCGTGAGGACTCTTGTGTCTCGCTTACCGTGCCGTTATCAGATTGAGGGTGGTGCCTACGTGGAGCTTACCGATGTTCAGTCAGAGCTTCAGGCACTCATTCATACCATTTTCAGTGGGGAGACAGTTGGCTGTAAGGTTACCGAAATTTTATAGTCATAAGTCAACATTATCAGCGAAGCAACGAGGAGCGTATGGGAACTTAGTCTCGTGATCACAAATTGCAGGACATGCCGCATCGAATATAGTACCTTTGTTAGAGTCTCATCGCCTGCATGGTGATACAGCTAATAATCTCATTGAGGGGTTGATTGCTCGAGATCACACATAGTAAACTTCAGTTCCCACTTCTCAGGATAGACATTACACATACGAGTTGAACTGGGTGTTACCCTTTCCAATTAACTCGAAGTTGTCATCACATGCATATCTATTCTGAGATTCGCCCTTCACACTTGGAGTTTTATTTAGGGTTTTACGTTAACTGATGGTAGTCTTCCAGTTAACTTGTTTTCAATAAGGACGTGCATGCTCGCACACTTGTCCATTTTTAGATTAGATGTTTCGGTTAACCGAGGGTAGTTTCCCAGTTAACTGTATAGTTTACTTAATTAGGGTTTGGCGACGACGGTATGCATTGCAATAATCGGTAGATGACACAAGGTGATTTTAGGGTTCCCTGCACCTTGATGTATATAAATAAGAGCTTATGCTCATTTGTAAATAACTTTTGCTTGAGAGAGAAATATATGCTGCGCCTACCTTGCCCTCAATATTGCTCTTTTTGGTATTTGTTCATGTGTCTTCATTATTGCAATTGATTGTTATGCCACATAGGGTTTCAAAAGATTGTAATGCTGAATTCTTTCCATAGTATAGATATATCTGTTTGAACATCTTTATCATTGAAATCAATTGTTATGCCACATAGGGTTCCAAGAGATTGAGGTGATAAGGCTATTTTGTGCTAATTTACCATTGTGATCGATCGTTATGCCACATAGGGTTTCGAGAAGTTGCAGCGATAAATCTGTTTCGTGAATATTTATCAATATAATCGAAGGTTATGCCACATAGGGTTTCGTGAGATTATAAAGATAAAGGCTGTTTTGTGAAGGCTTTGTTGTTTCGATCAAGTGTTATGCCACACAGGGTTCCATAAGATCGTCTTAGTGAATTCTTAAATCTGTTGTATCCAATAAGCTTGTTTAGATTGAGATGATAGTTGTGCCACCTTGCCCTCAAGTAGAGAGTCTAAACATGCTTATCGTCCGATAGTCAAACCTTGCTCCGTTTCCTCTTGCTCTGTTTTCCTGAGGAGATTGGATAGATATAAGTTGTAGTTTAGTTGATTTGCAAAACCAGAGAAAACTCAGCTACAACGTAAAAGTTCTTTCAAGAAAGCCTTGTACCTCTAGCAGCTGAAACAAAAAGACAAGACATAGTTTTAGCTTATTTTCCTTTGCAAGTACATTTGTCAAAGCATAATGAGGGAGCTTCCCCTCCATAATTTGAAGAGCACTCATTGCGTAGTGTGCATAGGCTATTCATAACAACTTCTACTCCAGAGGTGTTAGTTGTTACGCCAACACTCCGTTCAAAGAATAAGAAAGGTCGTGACCTACTAATGTTTTTGACTTTCTTTTACCTTCCCATGCTTTGTTCTTCTTGGCCGACCTGTATGAGCTCGAGTTTCATCTAAAAGCTCTATGAGAGAGAGAGCTCGAGGGTTATCTTTCTATTTCTACATGAGGTGAGCTCCTTGATCCATAGCTCCTGTGAGTTTAGCCATAGCTAAGATAGTGTCTAATGCATTTCTTTGATATTTCTATGCTCACTTAAAAGAACTCGAGCTTTTAGCTTGGGCTCCTAGTGTCTTTCTCTAGCCACCATGATGAAAGCCTTTTAAAAGTTGGAGCCTTCTATGAACGTTTTGGCCGCGGCCACTTTATCTCCCATAAGCAACAATGGTGAGTCTTCACCACCACGTATTTCTTTCTTATTAATATTTCTCTTCAACAGAAAGCTTGTAAAGCTTCATTTTTGTGTAGATGATCAACTTTTAATATTTCTTTCTTATTAATATTTATCTTCAAGAGAAAGCTTGTAAAGCTTCATTTTAAAAGCTTTTGGGCTCAACCCAATTTTTTTTTTCTATTTCACACTTCTGAAACAAAAGAAACATATGTGTATTTGTAATTTTGAAGAAAATGTATCCATTATGTGATTTCTCTTAAGGAGCTCAACCACCATTATTTTACATTAATTCCTGCTATTTACTTAACAAACCCTCCCATGGGTATCACTACAAGTTGACATTTCGTGGTTTTTATACAAACCCCGCCATGGGTATATGGAAAACAAAACCTGTATACTATTTGTATTCAATGTATGGCTCAACCCATTATGACGCTTTTCTTGATATTTATGTGACTTCCAAATTAAACCCTATCATGGGTATCATTTCAACCTATGTTTTTCTGTTTTTAAAACTAAACCCCAAACATGGGTATTTTGTATATTCATTTTCCATTCAAGTTATGGGCTTGACCCCTAATGGTTGGTGCTTAGTTTGATATTCTATTGAAAAGAAAACTCACATGGGTAAGCTGGAAATATATATGTTTTGTCTTTAATATTCATATGGAAATTAGCTCGACCCATTATTTCTTTTGCACTTTCAGTTGCAAAACTTAGTCATGGCATTTGTTATTAAAATTGGGCTCGTTCCCTGACCTTCTTACATCTGCATTTTTCAGTACGCCTTGTTAAGTTATTTCCATGTTCCCATACTTGCCTCTTTATGAATAAAGTACATCAGAATATATTAATGATGAACACCCTCCATAGGTCCTCGAAATGCTGGAAATGCGTCTGTTGTTTGTATTACTTGAATAATGACTTCATGATGTTTCCTTTTTGCACATAGAATTTACTTTTGACTGAATTTGTAAACTAGTTGGTATCTCAACTCTATTTTGACTTTATGCAAAAATTTCAATTAAAGTCTTGTAGTTTTGGAGATTGCATCTTACTTGATTACTTCAGTGCATTTTGAGTGCATGATTAACACTTCAGAGAGACCTTCTGCTAAAAAAAATTGTGGTCATTTCTTGTCATTCTGGAACAATCATTTTCTCATTATAACTCTTTAATGTTGTATTTGCATTACCAGTCAAACTGGAACTGATTGTTCATTACCATTTGAATGCAATATCTGTTCCCTCATGCTCTTGGGCTTCGACCTGGCACTCTTCATGCATTTTTATGCTTCACTTAATAAACTGTTCTGTAAGTTTGTTCTCTCTTGAGATGAAAATTAAAACAAATCTCTTAATTAAGGCATAATGTATGCATGTTCATTGTCCTCGGTTGTGAAAAAGAACACTGATGAACTGAACCTTGCATAACATATATGATCATGATGAACAAATAACATAGAACGTGAACCATATAGCAATGTTTGATATAAATGTACTCAGTTGAATTAATTGAGCGAGTTAAACTCGTTGTTCACCTATAGCTTTCAAAAAAAATCCACCTGATTGTTATGAATGCACAGTTGGTTTAATAGCTTGATAGATAATTTTGTTCACCTTTTCAATTGTATCTCATTCCTTTTGATGATGTAATCTTTAAATCGGCCTGTTTGTAATGAATATGGGCAGCATGCCAAGCTCTAACCTTGTGGGAGCCCATTTTCCTCGACATGCTTGGTCTTCAAATAATGATCAGCTTCATGATTTTCCCTATACCTACACAAAGAAACAAACAATGTTAGCATAAAAACAAAATATGATGATCATTTTGTTGTTTCTCCTTCAACTCATTTCTTTTGTACTTCTTTGATTGTTCCAGTGTATGATTGATAGTAGGCTGCATTATTGTTGGTGACTCATATAGGTGTCTTCATAATCAAAGCCTTTGACATCTCCCTCTTTTCTCTTACAGGTCAACGGAGCTCGAGTAGGCAAAGGTGCACCATTCAACGTCGACCATCGATAATCAAGCAATGATGATTATGTCATTACTTATATGATTTATTCTTTCGCATCTTTGATAGTGTAGTGTGTTATTAATGATGCACTATAACAGTCACATCCACGACTTGTGTGGATATTTGATTTCGTCTTATGCTTTTCAATTGAAAAGAAAATGCACTCCAATGCAATGTTGTAATATCATTTGGATTCTCACAATCAAATGAAGCTATGTAAATATGAATTATTTCATGAAATAAATGAAAGTATTTGAAAAGCTTTGTTGCTTATAAACCCAATTTTGTACTTCATTTGATTCTGAACATTGAAAAGCAACTTCTGAAATTATATTTCCTCATTTTAATGCACAACTGTCACTTAATGAATAACGAACATGATGCAAACAACACTAAACATAATCTGCAATTTCATCTTAAGATATAATAATGTTCAGCCAGCTCCACCAATCGAGCTATGGCAAAAAATTGGTAACAATACCATCTAGACATTCAGATACTAAGGATGAAACACTCTAAAGTGTTTAGTGACATTCCACCTAGAAGACCTCCAGAGAGATGCACCAATCATATTATCGAGTTGGAGGAGGGTGCAAAGCCCATTATGATTACACCCTACAGGCATCCGAAACGGCTCAAGGATGAGATAGAGAAGACAATCAATGAGTTGTTGGCTATGGGGCATATCAAACCTAGCAAGTCACCTTTTGCTTCATCAGTCATATTGGTGAAGATAAAGGATGGGTCACTTTGGATGTGTATAGATTACCGCCAGCTCAATAAGAAAACAATTAAGAACAGGTACCCAATACCTCACATCGATAAGCTGATTGATGAGTTGCATGGTGCTAACTTCTTCACGAAGATTGACTTGAGATTTGGGTACCATTAGATTCAAATGAGGGAGCAGGACATAGAGAAAACCGCTTTCAGATGCCATTGCGGTCACTTTAAGTTCTTGGTTATCCCTTTTGGTTTAACCAATGCACCTGCTACCTTTCAGGCTACCATGAACAGGGTCTTCAGTTCTGAGCTACGAAGATTTGTTTTGGTCTTCTTCAATGAGATTCTGGTGTACAGTAGGTCATGGGAGGAGCATTTAGCTCACTTGGATACAGTTCTGGGTATCTTGGCTGAGGAGTCCTTTTATGCCAAGGAGTTCAAGTGTGAGCTAGGCATGGCTAAGTTGTTATATCTTGGGCACATCATCAGTTCCAAGGGAGTTAGTATGGACCCTGAGAAGGTTCAAGCTATAGTTGAGTGGCCAGTATCGGAGAACCTTACACAACTCAGAGGATTCATTGGGTTGTGTGCTTTTAATAGGAGATTTTTTAGCAGGTTCTCATGTCATGCCGCACCCCTTACTGATTTGACAAAGAAAGGGGCTTTTTCTTGGTCACCACAGGCTCAGGAGTGCTTTGACAAGTTTAAGGTGATTATGACTTCATATCCAGTGTTAGCATTACCAGACTTCACAAAGTCATTTGATTTGTACTGTGATGCTTCAGGAGAGGGCATTGGTGTCATTTTGATGCAGGAGAGACACCCTATTGCTTTTGAGAGTAGGAAGCTTAGGGGTCCTGAGAGGTTTTATAGCATCTATGACAAGGAGATGTTAGCCATTATGCATGCTTTGGCTAAGTTCAGGCAATATTTGGTGGGCAGCAAGTTCAGTGTGTGCACAGACCACAACAACCTGAAACACTTCCTTGGACAGCGAGACCTAAATGAGAGATAGCAAAAATGGGTCAGCAAACTGCAGTCGTATGATTTTGACATCACCTTTATTAAGGGGAAGCATAATGTTGTAGTTGATGCCTTGTCTCGTAGACCTCAGTTGAATCCTATGACATAGATCTTCAAGGATTGGAGGTATCGGATTATTACAAAGTATGCTAAGAACCCATGGGCTTCTATCATTTTTGATGGGGCAGAGCAGGATAGTAGGTATACCGTTGTGAATGACTTGATCATTTACAAGGGGCAGATTTTTCTAGTTCTTGATTTAGAGTTGAGGGATACAGTTCTGAGAGCCTTTCATGATCTTCCTATGGCGGGCCATCCCGATTATTTCAAAACATATAAGTTGGTATGAGAACAGTTTACTTGGAAAGGGCTAAAGACTAATGTTCTTCAGTATGTACGAGAGTGTTTTGTTTGCCAGCAGAACAAGCAGGAACACACATATCCTGCTGGATTGCTTCAGCCACTTCCAATACCTGATAGGAAGTGGGAATGCTTATCAATGGACTTTATCACGGGTTTGCCAAAAGCCCAAGGTAAATATTGTATTTATGTAGTTGTCTATTGGCTAACAAAATATGCACACTTCTTTCCAATCACCACTACATTCACAGCATAGCAGGTTGTAGAGCTTTTCTTCAAAGAGGTATTCAGGTTACATGGGTTGCCTTAGACTATAGTAAGAAATAGAGACAGTCGGTTCATGAGCAACTTTTGGCAGGAGTTGTTTAGACTTTGTGGGACCAAACTGACACCTAGTAACAACTACCATCCATAGACAGATGGACAGACAAAAATTGTCAATAAGTGGGTGGAAGGATATCTGCGCAATTATATAGCTGGATAGCAGAGAGCTTGGGTGAGGTGGATATACCTCTGTGAGTATTGTTATAACTCTACTTACCACATGACTATACAGATGATGCCCTTCATGGCATAGTATGGGTATGAGGCACCCAACCTTTTGGATTTGGTGTTGAGTGATAGGAGAGTGCCTAGTGCAGGTGATATGATGCAGGATTAGCAGGACATTTTGAGGTCTCTCAGAGACAATATCCAGTGGGTATAGAATCAACAGAAGCAATATGCTGATCAGAAAAGAGTTGAGCATTCTTTTGCAGTGGGTGACATGGTGTATCTCATGTTACAGCCATACCATCAATCCACTCTATGGAAGAGTGGTGCAGAGAAGTTTAAACCTTGTTCCTATTGTCCATTTCGAGTTATCAGACGAGTGGGTGAGGTTGCATATGAGTTGGATCTACCGGCGGATAGTAGGGTTCATAACGTGTTTCACATCTCACGCCTAAAGAAGGCATTGGGTCAGCATATGATTCCCTCTCCAGTACTGCCACCCCTTGATGATGAGGGGAAGTTGATATTAGTGCCTGAGGCCATCCTTGATGTTAGAGAGAGACATCTTTGGAGGCGGGTTATCAAAGAGAATTTGATCAAATGGAGAGACTTGTCGGTTGAGGATGCTACCTAGGATTCATAGGAGATTTTATAGCATCCAAAGCTAAGATAGCTTAAGGACAAGCAATTTCAGGGAGGGAGGACTGTAATGTCCCCTTCCTAGGCAGTACAGTTATTTCAGAGGTTATCTTATCATTCAGATCCTTGTAGGCTGGCAGAATTGTTTAGAGGATCACTTGAGGTAGTTATCCAACATTTGGGAACATCACTCCAGTAGTTGATTCAGGTTTGGGCCTTTGTAGACACTTACAGAGTGATTTAGAGGTACTTACTATTTATAGTAAGTCAGACAGGAAGGAGTTGCTATTTTTGGCAGGGCACCTGATTCAATTGGTCAGCTCAATTTC
>VDFB02029484.1:0-11719 GCA_007258455.2 Sequoia sempervirens | reverse complement strand
CAAATTTTGATACTTTGGTTCCACCATGAGCTCTTATAAAAGTTTTGAAAGATCAAAGGCATTGAAGTTTAATTTTAGAACATTCTAGAGAGGTTTTGAAACCTCTGTCAAAATTTAATAAGGTTTCCACAACCTCGAGAAAAGTTGTGAAAAATTCATTCAAAAATAATTATAAGTTTTTATTTGAAGCTCACATTCTAAATTTGGAAGAATATCATGTAGGTTGTGTAAAGGAATATGAAGTAAGGAGAAGAGGATGGCTGAGTTTGTCACTAAGGTATATTGTAACTTTTAGATTAAATTGTGATATCTTGGGTATCAAAGATGATGACTCTAATCTGGTTGATCGCATCTTCATAGACTGTATATACAAATCCAGCCTATCCTGCCAATATATTGGATTTTCAAGGAAATATAAACCATTGAGGCTAAGATGGAAATAGTACTTAGGTGAATAAAGGAATGGGTAATGAAAAATAAGGCCAAAATGAAAAATCCCGCCCCTCGGAAAGCTAGGCAAGCTACAAATAAATCATAGATTAGTTAGAGGAGGTCTTCATCACTTCAATAAATGGCATCCACAACACAGTAGACTACCTCTGGAGGTAGTCGAGATGATGATGAGGATCCATAAGGAAGTAGGAGTTTGGAAAATGTTTGTGAGGTATCTGATACATCTCCTCTCAAAAGGTCACTTCAATTTTATTTTCCAAGAGCTAGTAATGTCCCCACACCTTCATCTAACTCATGGTTAGTGTAGACATGTCAAATTGACATAATGCATTCAACTAGGTCATATTCATCCATTCAGTAAACAAATCAAGTTTATTTATCAATCTCCTAAAGTTATCAGTTTAAATCAAATAAATCAACTTGATCCCATCACCCTCATTTTAATTAAATAAATCAAGCCTTTTATTTAATTAAATCCAAAGTCATTTCCATCCTTTTCTGATTTAAGTAAATCAATTATCTAAGTCAAAGAGGTCAAACTCATCCTACTCATCATCCTAGCTAATTAATCCTGATCTAATGCTAATCTCACCCACTTGCACATATAAATCAATTTATTGATTTATTAAATCCAAGATTTTCCATCAACATGGCATTTATGGGGAATATTCCCTCAATTTTGAATTCAAAGGCAAGTTGATTTGTCCCTCCAACATTGCATTTATTGCTCATTTTCTTGTCCCCCACTCAGCATTTACTCTCAAATTTGAATTCAAATTTTTCCTCTCATGGGCACTCTTCCCAAATCTTGCACATACATCAACCAATCACCACTTGACAAGTGTCCTTCTTTCATTGGTCCAATCTTAGTCCCACATTGGTCTCTCTTCAACACTTAGCATTTTGAAAATCCTTAAATAGAAGCTTCAACATTGAGCAAATCCTCCACAATCTCTTCCAAGGTCACTCTCTTCATTTGAGAGTTGATCTTGTCCATTTCACTCCATCATATCCATCATCTCCACAACTTTTATGCAAGGTTACTCTCTTAATTTGAGTACTCATCTTGCTCATCATTTCCATTGCATTTTCATCATCTTAAGCTTTGATCAAGGATTGGGAAAGGGTCACTAGCACATGTGACACCAATCCACTATGGGATAGATATGTATCTTGTTTCTTTCATGCTTTCAATTTAGTTTGATTTTCTATCATGTTTTGGAAGCATATTGTATTATTTCATAGGAGTATTTTGATGAATTTGTAAGTCATTAATCCATGCTTGAGGTTTAGTGTTTGTAGATTTTAAAAGGTCCTCACATTTGGCGCCCACTATATTTTGTTGTAGTTTGCTTTGTTTTAAAAAGACAATGGTAATGTTTGCTTGTAGGCTTATGGTTATATCATTTGCTTGTGATTTCTCTTGAATAAGTTCACATGCCTCCTCTAGGCTTATATATGTTATCTGAAAGTACTCTGTATTGTTGCTAGAAGAAAAATAGCTATGCACTAACTTGGAGAATTTTCTTTTTACAAATCTTGTCCTGTTAACAAAGTATTGGGGTTTATTATTTTCCCAGCTGTTGCTTTGAAGTTTTCTCCTAACTGCATTAGCTTGAAAGTTTTTAAAAAGGCATTTATTCACTATTATGTTTTACACCAAAGAATTGCATTAGTTTGAAATTTTCCAAAATCCTTTTCAACAAGATGTGTTGTGCAGATTTTATTGTTGTTCTTTAAGAGTTTTGTTGAAAATATAGAGGTATGGAATTAGATTTTCACTACATTAATGTCATATGCCTCCCATTTATATAATCTAAGGCATCATGTCCAACAATCTAATGCCTTTTCAAAATTTCATGCCAAAACAATCACTATTTTATGTTATGGTCAACAAATCTTGAATATCCAATGCTGTGTACTAAGTTTTTGAAAGTATCTTTAGTGTGCTAATATCGATGGTCTTCAAAATCACCAGAATACAAATAGATGTAGAGTATACATAGATTGAATAAATCATTGTTTTAGAGTAAAATTTATGTGAATGGTAGCGTATTCCTTCAGGCTATAGTACTTGCAATTTGAAAATGACAGTTGACGATTCAATACATTCTCGAGCATAGGTTCATTGCATGAAAGTTTCTAAAGCCTTCAAAAAAGGTACGCATTACCTTTGCTTCTCCACTTTGCATCCATGTTTGCCGTAGAATTACCAATCATAACGCTCACGTATGGTGTATTTACTGGATGAAATGAAAGTTATATGTGTTTTTCATTGGTCACATTTTCCATAAATGGTGTATTTACTATATGAAACGGAAGTTAGATGTGTTTGTTCATTGAAATACGGTTGCCATAAATGGGCCATTTAGTGAACGAGTTTCAGATTGGACTTATCTTCGCATCTATTTAAAAAATGCACAGATTTTACATGGGTGGTATTGATTGTTCCTGCAATTAGGTAGTCTAAGTGACAACCATTCCCTAGACTTTTCCATGCATTACACAGTTTCAGAGAGCTTGCAGACAATACAAAGGCTTGGAAGGCTTCAGTTTTTTTTTCAGTCAATATAAATATGAAGGCGAAGATGACTTTAATTTGTTACAATCGACTGACCTTAGACTTTAGATCGTAAGTTACAACTTTCATTGGATTTTGAATAAAATTCTGATTAGTTAAAAGGCCCACAATCTTCCCTTCTAGGCGTGAAAGTCTCTGTTGCAGATCTACCTGGTTTGTTCACAAAAATGTTTAGCTGCATCCTTCTCTATTCATTTATTTTCTATCGCTTTGCACCATAAGTATTGACCTTCAGTAAAATATTAATATTTTATACAATTCTGAGATGTGACAGGTCCTAAACAATGAATACAATGCATTCCATTATATGCAATAGATGAACACAATTTTTATTGTTTTATTGTATTTCATTGAACTGTACATCTTTTCCATGTGTCGTCAGCCAAGACAAAACAAAACATTTGATAAACTACACTCCACCAATGCATCACTACCATGCCACATCTTTTCTTCAGAAAGATGCTTTCTCCAGCCTGCTTTCACTGACTTGTCATAACATCCTCTTCATGTTTGCTTACAGATCATTCTTGTAATACAAGTTGTCTCTACTTTATCAGACCGTATGAGGCCACCTCTGAGCAAATATCATTGGAATAGAGTTTATGCGCATCTAGTAGATTTGATCATATTCATGTTCATTCATCACCTTGTGCATGGTGTCCCAAGTCAATGCTTGGCTGGCGTTTTAAATATCATATTCATTGTGCATCAAATCACTTGTTGTCTTGATATAATGGCACAAGAAAAGAGATGAAGAGGTGTTCATCAGAGATAAAGTCATCACCTACTACTGCAAGTCTGTGCATTATTCCCTAGAATTGCATTGTTAATGATCTCCCTAGAAATCTGTTGGTTGCAGGAAGGAAGACTTAACTTTGGCAATGGAGAATGAGGCCTGGCAATATACATATGATACATAAAGCATCAATGAAAGGCGTGGAGCAGATAAAGGAGTCATCTCATAAAATTTAAAACTCCAAATAGAATTTTGAGTCTTCTACATTGCAGCAATTAGATCGCCTAATCCAAATCAAACACAAAACAACATTGTTGAAGACACAGTTGTCACAGCCGCACGCATTAACTTTTTGATAGTTTTTGTCCTTTGAATTAAGTAGCTAGAATGAATATCGAAATGAAAGGACATTAAATTGTTTTCTTGCCAATTGCACTTCTTTAATTTTGATTTGACTTTAGGGGCTTTAAACTTTGTGATGTTTATTGGACTTATAGACATATGTAGGTGTTGACTTGTGGTTTTGAAAACCATTATTATGTGTTCAAATTTTTAGTTAAGTCATATCCTTTCAAAAACATCATACATTTGGATTAAAAGGAAAATCTTTTTATTTTGACCATCAATTACGTCATAAATACGAAGGGAGGTACAAATTGAAATTATTTTGACATGTGTTTTGTCAAATTATCATATTTCAATTTATTTCTTTAATGATTGATAAGTTTTGGATATGTTTTTATCAATTTACAAAATACATGCTTAGCTTTTATTTGGGATGTTTATAGGTGTGAAGGAAAGCGAAATAGGAAAACATGGATTAGGTACAAATGAAGGAAAGCAAGGAGAAGGCTAGCAAAAGAAAATGAAAGGAGGAGGATTTTTTTTGAAAACTCAAAGTGTTTTTAAACGCTTTAAGTGTTTGTTCAACACTTTTCCACGAAATTATTTGTCTTTTCGTTTTAGGACACTAATTTTTGTTTGGGTTTAAAAAGAACAAATTTATTTTTTTCCATTCGCAAAAGGTTAAAATTCAAGCTTAGACAGTAGATTTTGTTTTAGGCTAAAAATTGGACAAACATTCTTCATATTTCATTTGGTGCTTAAAACGAATCACACAATTGCTTTGAAGGCTATAAAACGAACAAGTGCTTGAATTGTGTGATTTTGTCTTTGGTGCATTTTGAGTGTGTATCCTCTCCCCTTGCGCTTCGTGTGATCTAGGGTGCAAGAGAAACACTCAAAATGTATTTTATTGCTTTGAAAGACTTTGATTTGGGTTTAAAATTGAACATCTTGTGCGAGTGTGAGTAGGGGCATTTTCGTGTACATTCTCTTTCTTTGTGCCATCAAAGATTGATTGAGTTATGGATTGTGTCTTTGCTTGCTTTTGTTTATCTTAGAGGGCTTGCCTTGGGGAAAAGGTACTCACCCAAGGGAACAACTTAACCGGTAACACTCTAAAGCCAAGAGTATTTCCAGTTGGGATATAAATGTGGGTATTGGTTAAACACCATTATCATGCAGTTGGCTCCAAAAAGATGGATCCGAAAGGGGACTCTTGCCATATGGGTCAATCTCCACGAACAGAAAGTCCTTACTAGAACCCATGTACTAGAATTTTCCAAAATCCTTGACCTATTTGGTTGTGCAAGAACGGTCGTTCTGAAGCGACCCCACACTTTTACGGTCTTTAGTAGAAATGGAAAACATATCATGGGAGTTTCATGGGTGTTGATGCTTGGTTGCCCCATATAAGTGAGTGTCGTGGAGGGGAGCTAGTGGGGTCAAGAATCTAACCATTCACTAAAGATAAGCGTAGTTGGACTTGTCCAAGTGGGGATTCAACAAATATTGTCTTTCACATCCATAGGGCTTGTACTTGTTGATGAGCTTAAAATAAGCTCATAATTTCGATATTATGGTGGACTCTTAATATCTTTTCTTTTGTTATTTTGTGACTGTTTAAATTATGTGAAACCTTTTTATGGGGACATCCTGTAGCAAAACATTTGTATATTCCTGCAGCTTATTGTGTTGACTTGATTACATTTATTGCCCCATTGACACCCTAAATGACTGGTATATTGCATATAGTTTTTGAATGATGAAATAGATTTAAATGTGTGATTAATGAACGGATATCGTGTATGTGCCATACACCTTTTCTTTTGCATCTATTACCTTTTGTTTCGCAGCTTGTTGAAGACTGATCGAGTCAAGCGCAGCCGATCTCGGCCTTGCAGTAAAGTCCATTTCCTGCACGACTTCGAGGAAGCTCCGGCAAAGACTCTTTGACCAAAACCGTTGGGAAAGATTTTTAGTAACAAGTCAATCTGGAAAGAGTGGAGCGCTAGATTCTCTCTGGATCGGGTTGAATGCATAAATTCATTTATGAAGTTTGTTCCTTGATTCTAGGATACACTTTACTTCCACGTCTTTCTTTGATAGGGTTAGTTGTTCTTCCGATTTAAATATAAAATACTCCTCCTATGCGAGTAAGTAAGAGATGATAGTTAGAGTAAGATAGAAGCATAGTGATAGCAGATATCATGTAAGAATTAGTATGATAATGAAAAACATAATCTGTTTGACAAGCGACAGAGTTTGTTGTTAGTTTCCATATCAACAAAGCAATGTATTCTTTTTTGTTTTCATGAATAAAGTTTGATGAAGTTATGAGTTCAGCACCTGCGTAATCAATAGATGTTTGCTAAGGGGGCCCACTTAGTAGGTATCTGTACCTAGTTAGTTAGTTGTTCTTTTTTGTTGATCTTCAATTGGCTTTCATCTTTGAAGTTTTCATACAAACTCAGTCTTGTACTACTCCTGCAGCATAGAGAATCCATCCCTGTGCCTGTTCCTGCAGCATAAGGCTAGTTCATAGTTTGTGCTTCAGTCATAGCTGTTATGATGTATGTTTTAATTAGATCATAGTTGAGTTAAAGAACTTTGAATTACCTTCCTATAGCATTGACATAATTCCTTTCTAATAGTTATTTCTGCTAAAATCTGACCAAAACGAGTTCTTAGTGCATATATTTTGCTGCACCATTTAAAGTATATGTCCCCTGATTTGACAAGTAAATGAACGTCCATAGAAAGATATAAGTCACCTGTTGGAATGTCCAATTCCCAGGAAAGGTCTTACTGTGATTTTCATATCCTTTTGTGGGCGCGACCATTTTTGGCGCCGTTGCCAGGGATGGCGTCCAGCTAGGAATTTTTCAGAAGTCATTTTTAGCATTAGTTTAGTTTGTTAGTCAAAAATTTCAAAATCTTTCAAGCCACTACTCACTGTATTGCATGCATAGAAGAAGAAGAGACGCACTGGGAAGGTTCCTCCCTGAAAATCTGTTTATTGAACTACCATTTGACCTAGCTGACAACGAACCTGAGGAAAATCCATTCGCTTTGTTATTCCAGCAACCAAACATGGCAAATAATCCACCTAATAATCCACCTCCTATATTTGAGTTTCCCATTGTTCCCCAGAGAGATACTGACAACCTTAAAAACATTCCCTCTTCCTTGCTTCCAAAATTTTATGGCCTGGTTATGGAGGACCCAGAAACTTTTTTGTTTGAATTTGATGTCCTCTGTCGCAGTTATGACTACAACACATACGCTCATAAATTGAAGTTATTTCCTTCCACCTTCAAAGAAGGAGCTCTTAGATGGTTCATGAGTCTCAGAAGAGGCATTGTAGATAGTTGGGCAGCCATGCAGATGAAATTTCTTGAAAAGTATAAGGAATATTGTAAGAGTGCCAGCAAACATGATGACATATTCTAAATTCAGCAGAAGGAGGATGAAAGTCTGGAAGATTATATTTCCAGGTTTCTGTTTTCCCTAAAAAGGAACTCAAACCATACTCTCAATGAGGACTCTCAGAAACTACTCTTTCTAAGGGGAATCAGTGATGCTTGTATAGACGCCCTGGACCTGATGGGAGGAGGTGATATAACCCAACTGCCTTGGGATGATATAAAGAAAATATGTCTTAACTACTGTTGAGCAATAGTTAAAAAAGGTCGAGGTCATGCTACAATGGGGAGATCTTCTGGTGGAGTTTCCTAGATGGAGATAAAAAATTTGTTATCTGACTTCAAGCAGGACATCATTAATAATATGGCTACACAACTGGACACTATGCAAGCTTAGAAGAAACATGAGGAAGCTAAGGCAGTTTTGGCGAGTTTGCCCATACTTGAGATAGAAGAAGCGTGACTGCAGATGCAAGATGGTGGCTAATTTGGAAGCTAGGCAATTACTACTGACTTCAAGCCAGTAGAAGGTGATGATGATCAAGTGTTCTTTGTTAAATGAGACCATGGGCCCAAAGACAAGGTATGCCTCAAGATCCTTTAACTTTTGGTAATCCTTATTCTGGCTATAATAACCAATGGCAATATCCATATGGACCATCACTACCCTAGAATCCACCTCAACCAAGTTGGCCTAATTATCAGAACCCACAATGGCAATCTCCTTAAGGAGGTTGGCAGCAGCCACAAGGGCAATGGACCCCACCTTCAGGAAATTGGCAACAAAATCCTCAATGGAGAGGCCCTCAGCAATGGCAAAACCAGTCCCCTAGATTCCTACAGCTTCCATAGCCACAACCACAGGCCCTCATGCTACCTCCTATAGTAACTGCCACAAATCCTGGCCCTCTGAAGCAAATGCCTATGCCTGCCCAGCCGTTGCCAAATCCCAATAATAAGCAATAGCAGCAGACACAACAGCCTGTGTATCTTGCCGAAGCAAACCAATATCAAGCTTATGCCTTAAACATTAATGACATCCATCTGAGGTCTAGAACTACTTTACCTACTCCAAAACCACCTCTGATTACTAAAATACCAGATTCTCCCCTTGAAGAACCTACTACACCTACTGTTCGTACTGAGCATATGCCTATACCTGATATGGTTTCTAAGGAGCCTACTTTACAAACTCAAGAAAATATACCTTTTCCTCAGAGGTTGCAAAGTACTACATTTAAATCCATGGAAGAACCCACTTTTGACATTCTGGATCAGCTCAAGAATGTACAAATTCAAATCCTTTTATTTCAGGCTATTAAAGATGTTCCCATTTTTGGAAAATCTATTAAAGAAGCCTGTTTGAAAAAGCCTGGATAGAAGAAAAAGGATCCCCAAACAATTTATGTCTTAGGGAAATTGGCTGATATAATGTTGGGAAATGTAGTCATCCCAAAGTATATTGACCCTGGAAGTCCTATAGTGTAAATACATATAAATGGCCAAGTTGTAAAAAATGTTTTAATCAATTTAGGAGCTGCTATTAATGTCATGACAAAGAACACTATGGAATCCTTGAATATTTCAAGCATTAGGTCTACACCCACAGTTCTGCAGCTTCTAGACAGCTCCACAATTAAACCTGATGGGATGGTGGAAGATGTAATTGTCACTCTTGAATCTTGGGAGTATCCTGTTGATTTCACAATATTATCAGTTAAGGCAACTTTAGGAGGGTATCTAGTTATCCTTGGTAGAGCATGGTTAGCAACTGTTGATGCTTTTATAGGATGTCGTTCTAGAGATATGACCATTTCTGATGGACAGTCCACAAAGAAATTGGCCTTATATCTGCCTGCTAAACCTCAACCAGATTTGTCCTAACCTGTTTGGCCAGATTTAGAGGAAGAAACTGAAGAAGCCAATTCTTTGGCTCAATTAATGATGCTTCAAAGTGATCCATTCTCACAACTTCAGAGTGAAGATGCTTTGCTTTTTCAAATTCTACAGTATAATTCTGATATGGGTAGTTCATCAGACTCAAATGGCAGTCATCTTTAATGTTTCCTGTAGCAACCAAATTCTAAGAGTTCCCAGCCTAAACTTCCTGCAATTTTTCATAACTTTCTTCCACAAGAGGTACAAACATTACCTATAAATTCTATGAGTAATCTCACTAAGCAGATAGAATTGTCTTCAGATCATTTTTTAAATGTCAATAGCAGGTTGTCACAATCTCAAGAGGCTGACTTATTTAAAATGCTACAAGAACAACATAAAGCTTTTGCATGGGAATACGGGGACATGCAAGGGATACATCCTCGAGTTTGTACTCATAGGATCTATATCAAAGAAGATTGTTCATCAGTTAGACAACCTCAAAGGAGAGTAAATCCAGCACTTACAGAAATAGTCAAAAGTGAGCTTCAAAAATTGCTTGATGCTGGTTTTATTTATCCAATCTCTGATAGTCAATGGGTTTCTCCATTAGTCATTGTCCCCAAGAAAGGTGGAAATGGAGAGTGTGTGTAGATTACAGAGAGTTGAATAATGCCACTAAAAAAAATTACTTTCCATTACCTTTTATAGACCAGGTATTAGACTCACTGTCTGGCAAAATATATTTTTCTTTTTTGGATGGTTACAGTGGGTATAATCAAATAAAAATTGCCCCTGAAGATCAAGATAAGACCATTTTTACCTGTCCATGGGGAACATTTGCTTATTCAGTCTTGCCTTTTGGTCTATGCAATGCACCAGCAACATTCCAGAGAGCAGTAATTAGTATCTTTGCTGATATATCTCATGATTGTATGGAGATTTATATGGATGATTTCACTACCTATGGAGTCACATTTGAAGAAGCATTGGTGAATTTAGAAAAGGTATTGAAAAGGTGTAGAGAGAAAAATTTGTCTCTAAACAGTGAAAAGTGTTTTCTAATGATGGAAGAAGGTATTGTTCTAGGTCATCATATTTCAAGTAGTGGAATTCAGGTCAAGCCTACTAAAATTGAAGTAATTCAGAATTTACAAACTCCTATAAAACAAAAAGATGTCAGAAGTTTCCTTGGCCATGCAGGGTATTATAGGAGGTTTATAAAAGATTTTAGTAAAATTGTCAGCCCACTTTATGCCCTATTAACAAAGGATTCACAATTCGAGTGGACAGAAGCCTGTGAAAAATCTTTCCTGCAACTAAAGGACTTGCTTACTAAAGCCCCTGTTCTTCAAGGTCCAAAATGGAATTTTCCTTTTCACATTCATGCTGATGAATCTGATTTTGGTATAGGAGCAGTTTTAAGTCAAAAAGAGAATTCAATTGAGCATGCTATTTATTTTATCAGCAAAAACCTTCAAGGTCCTGAGCTCAATTATACTGTTACTGGAAAAGAATTACTTGCAGTAGTGTATGCTTTAAATAAATTTAGGCATTATGTCATAGGTTATCAGATATTCATCCATACTGACCATGCAGCAATCAAGTATCTGATGAAAAAACCTGCCATTTCTGTTAGATTGGCATGATGGCTCCTGTTGTTACAAAAATTTGACATTACAATCATTGACAAACCAGGAAGAGCTAATGTTATAGCTGACTTTTTATCAAGACTTCAATTAGCTGCACCTGTTGAACATGAGGTCATTGATGATAGGTTCCCAAATGAACATTTGTTCTCTATTGTTGCACATACTCCATGGTATGCAAACATTGCCAATTATCTAGCAGGAAATAGAATACCAGCTCATTTTTCTCCAAAAGAAAAGAAGTTAATAGAGAAAAGTTTTAATTTTCCATGGATTGCAAATTGTCTGTTTTATACTAGACCTGATCAAGTAATGCGAAGATGTGTAAGAGAAGATGAGACTTAAGATATCTTGCATGCTTGCCATGATGAACCATGTGGAGGATATTTTGTAGCAAAAAGAACATCAATGAAGATTCTTACAACAAGGTACTATTGACCAACATTACACAAGGATGTTGTGGCCTATACAAGGAAATGTGACAAATGCCAGTGTATGGGAAGACCAACCAAGTCAGATGAAATGCCACTATATCCGTAGGTCATAGTCACCCCTTTTGATAAATGTGGGATGGATTTTACAGGACCAATTGATCCACCATCAAATGGTAAGTCATATATTCTAGTTTGCAAGGACTATGTAACAAAATGGGTCG
>VDFB02029483.1:11028-41862 GCA_007258455.2 Sequoia sempervirens | reverse complement strand
GAGCTTCATTTGCACAGAAGGCAAATCTTTCTTCACAGAGGCTTCCCGAACATCAAACAAGAAACAGGAGCGACTATAATCTGAACGTCTTCGGTGGAATAGTTCTTTGGAGAGAGTTGTTTTTCCGACCCCACCCATGCCAAAAAGCCAACAATCTAGACTTCCCTTCTCCTTGTTTGTTCATCCCGCTCTTGTAAAAGCTTGTCAATACACTGCTTTTCAAAATCTTCTACAAGCTTAGGAAGTCCAACCGGATATTTGGCAACATGTAAACATCTCATCCTTTCTACTTCCTTTTGCACTGCTGACACTATCTTCTCGCAGTCACGGAAACTTTATAAAAACAGGGGAAATTCGATGAGAAAAAACAATTGCACGACTTACAAAGAAGAAAAAAACTATTACTATGTAGAAATATCAAATACACCTACAAATATTACCTGTTGAACTCTTCGCCGGCAATAAAGGAAATAGATTGGAGGGCTTTCTTCCATTCCTCAAGTTTTCCCATGTACCTCTTCTTATTTTCATATTCAGTGAATGATTTGCCATACACTCCCTTTTCTATGTGGCGTAGTGCCGAAGGCGCAACACCATAGAATACGGGAATAATCTTAGCTTTACTCTGCAACATAAGAACCAGCTTCGCCAAACACCATGGGGACTCTGCATAGCCTTTGGAGAAGATAGCTATGTGAACTGCAGCAGAGTGGATGGCTGTCTCTATGGTGGATGGAAACGAATCTCCAAGTTCTTTCTCTTTCGAATCAAGAAATGCCCGTATTTTCAACTTCTCAAGAGATTTGTAAATCTCTAGAGCCAGAGTTTCTTTGACATCAGGGCCTCTGTGATTGATGAAGACATCATATAATCTTGAAGATTCGGAAACCTTCCTCCTCTTGAGGGAAGGTTCGATTCCAGAGAAAGCTGAACGATTCTCACCTTGTTTGTGGGACGAGCGAGAAGATGCCATAGAAAAAGCATGCTGTTCCTCATTTTGTTGAGGAGGAGAGGAAAAAGATGCCATACATGCAAATTAAGGATGGAGCAGAAATCTTGAAACAATAGAGGTTAGTTTTGAGGAAGGGAAGAGTGAGCGGAAATCGAAGAAAACTGATGGCGTTGATAAAGCTTTCTGAAACAAATCGAAAAAGAAGGAACACGCTCCTGCAGATAATGAGCAGAAGCAGAGGAAAATGGTTAGAGATATTTAAGCGCTGGCCGTATGAAAGAAGGTAATGGATTAAAGAATTATAATTAGTTTCCAGGGTCGAGGTTAGAACACGACACCAAGTCGCAATTATTTTAAAAGTATCCGCATCAGAGTTAATGGCTCGCGTCATAATGACGCAATAACTGATTTCAACCATATAATGAAATATAAGAAATTTATTTTCTGGGTCACGACCTGCAGCAACTGTATTTTATTTCTTTTTCCCCTTGCAGTTTCTAACTGCATTTTATCTTTTGTAACATGCATTTCATTCCATATTAAAAAAAAAAAAAAACTGTATTTTATTTAAATTTATAAGAGGCGTAAATTAGTCTCTTTTGACTCACAAATTTGTGGAATATGGAATTTGTAAGGTGTTATTCAAATATGTAAGATGTAGAAATCTTTAGAAAGGTAAGTGTAGACAATTTTCTTAGGGCAAGTTTTCATCTGCTTATTTAGTTTATTTTATGGAGTAATTATTGTTGGACTTTTTAAAGAGTTATTTGTGGAGTTTTTCTATATTGAACAAAGTAATAATTAAATTATAGAAGTTAAGCTATCAAAAGTAGTTGAAAATAACACTTGAGCAATCAAAAGATCAGTCATAAAGGTAGTAAAAAAGTTCAGTCATAAAGACAAAATTACAAGAGCTGAATAATATTTTTACAAGTAATTACAAAGAGTCAAACAATACAACCCATAAAACTACAACATAACAACTACAAGTGTTATTTGTGGAGTTGGTGGTCCTATGAATATTTTTTTGTTTTTGTTTTTTTGTTTATTTTTAAGGAGTCACCTTAAATTTGTATTAATAGTATTAAGAACAATTTTTGGAGTTAAATTTTGGAGGAAAAACTTGGAGGCAAATATTAAAAGGGGGAGAAAGAAATTTGTGGAGCCATGTGACATTTTTAGCAATATGTAGTTGTTGCTCATTTCAAGCCCTTTCTTTCTTTCTCAGATTATTTTTAATTTATAAGTAATAGTTGTTTCACTAAAATAGGAAAAAGTTTGAAATTATTATTTTCTCATAATTAAAAATTTGCATATTAACACTCCACTTGCTCAAATTTAAGCATAAAATACACTTAAGTAACTAATGGGGGCATGGGATTAGTATTTCTTGAGAAGGTGGGTGGTCCATAGGCTTTATTTATGACTCTTCACTTTTTTCTTAAGAATTATTGATGTTAGTAAATAACAAGTATCTTGCTTGCAAAAGATTTATATTTTCATAGGGGAAAAAAGGGCTAAAGACCTAAGGAAAAAAGAATCTGCCCTATCAAGGCAACTCCTAATCTCTGAGGCCTCTGCTCAAGAAGAACCTAAGAATATTCAGCTAAATGAAGTGTTACTAGCAGTCAAAGGGGAGTTAAGGAAAATTCAGTCCTTGGAGGATCAAGGGGTAAGAATCAGAGCAAGGCTAAATTGGGCAGCCCAAGGTGATAGGGGGTCAAAATATTTCTTCAATATGCTGAAAAATAAAGAAGGTAAAGAGAAAATTGCACTGCTATGGCACAATGACTCCATGGTGGATGATCTCAAGGAGATTCAAAATTGCTTCTTGCAATTCTATAAAGACCTATTTATGTCAAAAAGTACCAACCCTTCCAACCACAAAGCAAGAGAGTATTGCAAAAGATTAATCCCGAGGAAGATCTCCCAACAGGAGGCTGAAAGGTTGAATAAAAAGCTGACCTTGGATGAAATAAAGAATGCAATACTAGCTCTTAATAATGATAAGGGCCCAGGAGTGGATGGCATCCCTGTTGAGTTCTATAAGAAGAATATTGAGTGGGTAAGTGAGGATCTCCTCCAGGTTTACACTGAAGCAACAGACTCAGGGTCTCTAGGCAAATAAATCAACAAACGAGTGATCAAACCAATCCCCAAGGATGGAGATAGAACCCTAGTTAAGAACTGGAGACCCATAACCTTAATGTATCCTACAAAATCCTTGCCAAGGTTGTAGCAATAAGGATTGCAAGTATTCTTCCCAAGATTATCAATAACATGCAAACAGGGTTTATTAAAGGCAGATTTATCCTTGAAAACCTGCTGACAAGCTGGGAAGCAATGAACTGGGCTAAAGCCTCAAGGAAGAATATTGGGATGTTATTGGTGGATTTTGAGAAGGCTTATGACAGAGTTGAGTGGCCTTTCATAATAATGGTCCTGGAAACTCTCGGCTTCCCTGAGGAAATATGCTGAATGATCAAAGTTTTACTGAAGGATGCAAATGCTCAAATAGAGGTCAATGGTACCCTATCAGAGGAGTTTGAGCTGCAGAGATCAATAAGGAAAGGATGCCCACTAGCTCCTTCACTGTTTGTTATAGCTACGGATGCATTACACTACATACTCAGGGATCATTCAATAAGTCCAAAAGTGGAGGGGTTAATTCTCCCTAATAAGAACTAATCAACCTGCAATTTGCAGATGATTCAACCCTCCTTACAAGATTAGAAAGAGATAATGTTTTCAATCTAATGGAGAAACTTTCTCTTTTGGAAAGAGCAGCAGGGGCAAGGATTTCTAGAGCTAAGTCAACCATGCTAAGCTGGAAAGATAAGAAGCTAGACTAGTTTGATATGTTTGACCTGCAGTGGGGGGGTCCAAATAAAATTTTAAGGTATGTAAGAATACCATTTTCAATCAACCCTAACCTAAAAGGCATGTGGGAGTGGGTGGAAAACAAAATAGAGAAGAAACTAAATGGGTGGAACAAGAGATACCTCTCTCTGGCTGGTAGGGCACAAGTGTGCCAAAAGATTTTGGCATCGTATAATATTTACTATGCCTCAGCTTGGCTCTTCAACAGCTACTAGGTGGAAGAGATTCAAAAGAAGATCACGCATTTCCTCTGGTCAGATGGTAAGGGAAAGAAGAAATTGCATGCAGTAAGGTGGGAAATCTGCTATTTAGACAAGTAGTTGGGAGGCTTGGGCCTTAAAAACTTGAAATAATAAGGTATTGCATTGGCAATGAAGTGGATTTATAACTCCCACATAGGTGATGAACATTGGAAGGTTCTTGTCAAGAACAACATAGAGTTGGCCACACCAAAAAAATCCAAATCTTGGAAGGCCATGCCTCTCTGGGACTTAGTCTTTGGTAGAATTGTCATATCCCCTAGTGGATCCAGAGTCTTTAGAGGTATTTGGAAAGCCTGGGAGATGTATAAAGCTGATGTAATCAAGAAGTGGAATGTTGATGGTGAGTTGGATAAGATCTTTCTTGAAAGGTCTATTTGGTGGAATGTTTACAACAATAACAAACCCTTGGCTTTATTATAGGGATGCTCAGCCAAAGCTTGGAATGGTAAAGGTATTTCCTCTTTCCATAATATTATAGTTGATGGGAAACTAAAAGCTTGGGAGGTCCTTATGAGGGAATTTGATCTCCCCCAAACCCGTAAAAGAACTTATGATTTAATTAGGAAAAATATTGTTATCCCTCTAACCAAAAAGAATAAGAGTAACATTGTGTAGGGCAATGGATGGCTAGAATCTAATCCCCTTGAAGGTATAAAGGCTAAAGCATTTATAGGGCTATAAACAGCCCTATTGACCTGGTTGACACCTTGAATCAAGGATGGAGAATGAACCTAACCACCAATCAGTGGAGGCAAATTTTCACTCACAATTGGAATAGCATGATGGAACCTAAGAAATCAGCCTTCAGATGGATGATGCTAATGCTAAGGCTGTCAAATGTGGCAACCAAAAAGAACCCTCTTATCTACAATATCTGTAAACAATCTGATTCTATTATGCATATCATTTTTGAATGCTTCTTTGCCAAGGAAATTTGGAACCTCTTTCAAATTGATCTTAATAAGGGAGGGAAATTAAGGAATAACAAAATATTAGAAATTGTTATTGGAAAAGTTGAAAACTTGGGAACAATCAATAATATGCTTTGGTTGATTTTATCTACTAAAATATTATGGTTTTTGTGGAAATATAGGAATAAAGAGATTTATCAAGGCTACAAAAGGGATCTTACTAAGTCATTTAGAAGACTCACCCTTCACTTTGTTTACATCCAGGTTTCAATCACTGTATAGGCGTCCAAAGACAAGTTTACAAAGTTGTTGGAAGAAGACAAAGGAAAAAATAATAAGCAAGAGGTGGCATTTGAGAAACAGTGGCTAAACCATAGGAAAGCTAATAATCCAACCAAGTGCAGGTTCTTGAACAAGAAAGAGAATCTACAAAGAAGAGCTGGACCACCCAGGAAAGAGAAAGAAGTCTCAAAGAATCCACAACAACAACAGTTAAATCAGATATATCAATATCTGCTTGTCTATTTATACTGAATTTTGCTTGTACATAACTTGATCAACATTAGAAACTATGTCCAGTAAGGTGTTGAAAAGTTGTATAATGAAACCAAAATTTGATATGTAATCCCAAGATTTGAATTATATGTTTGTGAAGTATTATGAATACAAAAAAGAAGATATATATTTTGCAATTTTTTCCTTCTAATTGAACGTTTTGTGGAATATTTTAGTTTACAATTTTTTATAAAAAACTATATTTCACAAATAATAAATTTAATTAAAAAATTATCACAAAAGTATTATATGAAAATAGTAACTATTTTTATATATGTTAAAAGAAACATGTTATAATAAACATATATTTTTAGCTTTTCTGTTAATGATATTTTAAAAATTAATAATAATTATAATGATCAATAAAATATTATAAAAAAATATCTATGCACAAGATACTAAAGTTAATGATCTAAATATAGTTTTTAAAGGATTTTGCTTATAGTGAAAATTATGTGTTGTATTAAAACTTTACACATTTAAAAATAAAGAATATAATAAAAAGTTGTAGAAATTTTTATAAATATTTTGATAAAAAAATAAAAATAAAAAGTATAAATTGAATCTACATGAAAATGTGACAACTCATTAATTTACACCATTCTTATTTTTTATTACTTGTTCAATATAATTAACACAGTCTAAAAAGTACTAAGAAGTCTTAATTTTGGTAGCCCAATAATGTTGATATTTGGGAGACATTAACTCATTGTCATCTAATAAAATTAGGGATATTAACAATGAAACCCATGAAAAATCTACCATTATGATCTATATTAATTTTCTTGCCCTTCAAATGTTGAGATCACCTTTGGTGGCTTCATGGAAATAAAAATTCACCCAATCCTTTTTAGATGTGATCCATATTTAATTTATCCAGTTTGATCTAAAAATTGATATCATCATTTCTAATAATATCTCATTAATAATAATATATTATTATTCACCCACCACCTTCATTTTAATAATAAAGGCTTTGGCTTTGAAGGTTTGCATGAAGTTTTTTGAGAAAGATGGAAAACATTAGCTAGAAAGTGTAATGCCCCAATTTTCAACATATACAATAACAAATAATAATATGATAATAAAATATTCACATTACAAACTTGGAATTCACATGTCACATTGTGTACTATCACATGCATAAGATTTCTTGATTTAGCATAATGAAAAACATAACACCTATCACCAATGCACCAAGCATGGTGGCACAAGTGGAAGATTTCACAAGCATGGCATAAAACCATGACCATACAAGAGAATAGAACTACCTTCATAATGATGATTCAACAATAGCTTAAAATATCATTCTCTTGTTGTAGTGTAGAAAAATGTACAACCTTACATTTTCACACTATGTTTGCATAATTAAGCCCTTAATTGGCTCAATTATTCATTCAAATACCTAATTCATTTCATTTTTCGAAAGGAAAATCCACATTTAATCAATGCATACACTTAATTACACATCTTGGAAAATGTGTTTCTAAGGTTTAGGGCCTAGGACCCATTCACCCAAGGGTGAATGGGTCCCCCTTAAGTCTTGAGACACATTTTTTAATATATTTTTGGTGGAATTTTAATAATCTAAATTCAAATTGCAAAGGTCGTCTTGTGGTGTTTAATTGTTAGGTAATTAAGGAAACGCCTATAAATACATAGTTATTTTATCAATTAAAAACAACTAGCATTAGGGAAACTTTCACAATAGAAAAGATTATTGTCAAGAGCATTGGAGAGTAGATTCATTAGTCATATATGACAAAATTCAAAATCCTATCATCATGTCAATATTTATGTGTGTTCATGCATGTTTTTAGAGATAACATTGTGATGTAGGTTTCAAGTTTCTAGCAAACATTCAAGCATCAAGATCTATCAAGAAATCAAGCCATTTCATGCAACCAATCTTTAGAGAGATGTGTTAGAGTTCAGTCCTCTATGGGAAGCCATTAAAGGGTTTGGTGAGGTGTAACAAGTTTTGTTCATTCATCAATGTTTAATTACCAAACAGGGGTTTGAGCAAGACAAAACCATATCCACTAAAAACAAAAATGTTTCTCCTCTCTTTGTGTGTGTAGATTTGTAGATGAAGAAGGATTGAAATTGGGTCAAAAGTGCAATTTTTAAAAGTTGATAAAGTTGTCATCAAAGTTGTCAAGACACAAAAACTCACCTACATGTTTTATTTTTGTCTTTCCAATAGTCAAACCTGGGGAAAACAACATCTCAAATCTATCTCTACAGGAAATGTTCTTGAATCTTTTTTTTGGTGATTTCTAAATTGATTAATGAATGTTTTCAATTGTTGTTAAATTAACACATAAACCAATAGAACAATGGCAATTTTTTTAAAGGATTAGATTCTGGGAGTGAAAGAGAAATTTTGAATTAGACTAGGTCATACTATGCTACCTAGGCCTATAAAGGGACTAGGTTGCAACATTGTCTAGCTCTATTGAAAAATATTGTAAAATATATAATTGTGAAGGCTTAAATGATATACATAAAAAATGATTAAAATATTCTAGGTAATCTAGTTGATTTACAAGTGACTTGGTCAATAGTTGACCTTGGTATTGGTTGGCTAAAATATTATAGTAGAAAATATAAAATCAAATCTAAAAAATGATGTATGATCAAGAGAATGGGATAATTTTGTGATTTTTTTTTTACCATGACCTAGTTCATTTTGTGTAGTTTGGTCAAAATAATGTAGATGGGTCCTTTTTTGGTGCAATCCTATTCTATTGACCTTCACTTTTGTACTTATTTTTTCTAAGTTTAATTATTCTTAGGAGTATGGTGGGACTTATTTTGAGACAAGGGAAGCATTCTCACCTTGTGTCAATGACAACCAAGTCTTTAGTAATAAAAGAAAATTTTCATTCATGCCAAGTACACTATAAAAATGTAGCTTTTGGTGTAACTACTAGACTAGTGCAATGTCTAGATTTTGAAATCTATCTTTAGATGCTCTTGAATCAAATTTATATTTGTTTTATTTTGAATTTGATTGATGGACATCTTCAAAAATATTATGTGATGTTCTTAAACAAATAGAAATGAGCTAATTAACACTTGGGTCAATAGGGAAATGAAAAATTTTATGAAAAGGATGAGCTTTTGGAAGTGAATGGGAAATCTTGAATTTGAAAGACTAGATCACATCATGATATCTTGTCATATTTATGAACTAGGTCATACCATACAATTTAACCCTCTTAGAAAAAATATATAAAATGTATAATAATGAAAACTAAAATAATTTTTAATGATAGATGAATGGTAAATAATAAATAAGAATCAATTTACAAATGGCTTAATTGACAATTAGCATTCAAATATTTAAAAAAAATCTAAGACTAAAATTTAGATATAAATTTACATAAATAACCTAAAATAATCAATAAAAATGTCCACTACTACAATCTAACTTATATAAAATAAATTAATTAAATGATTAATATATATCAATTAAATTAAGTTAAATATTACAATTATAAATCTACTACCTAAAATTTAGACATAAAAGTACAAACATAGAGAGAAGAGTTCTAAAACAAGAAGTGTGAAAACTTCAAAGGTTTATATAAGTGGATTTGTTACACGACACTTTTTAAAGAAAGAAACAATAAGTAACGTGGGAGGGATGAAAATAGAAAGCAACTGGAGTTGTTAAATTTTGAATGAATATTAAGTTCAAAATGATGGTGCGTATTCATAAATTCAACATGTCTCTCCCTATAGAATTGGCATTCACTTATCTACACCTCTTTCCATGGGCTCACAAATTATTAAACACAAAGAAGTGGGAAAGATTATGAATCAAAATCAATGAACTTTGCTTGTAATGGTGAAATTTATAGATATAAACAAAGTCTATATACAAAAAAATTTCCACAAAAGATTTTCAATTTGAACTTCCAAATCTGATCAATTGACCTTCAATTTTGTTGGGATGTGAAGCGTAATGGTCATTCAACCCTTCATCTCCTCCCAACTCTTCAGTTCATAGCTGAATATGAGTGTATTAATCTATGTGTAGTCCATGCATGATGTACTATAGTATTGGTGATTGATAATAAAGTGATTCCTTGCTTGAGAGTGGATCTAGCCAATTGTCAAACCACTATAAATTGTGTTTTGTGTTTTGTTCTTTGTTTTTTTGTTTTATTTCATTTCATTGCTTGTTGAATATTTACAATTGGTACCAAAGCTTGGTGAGGTTGAGTAGAGCTAGAAGAAGATGAGGAGGCTTAGTTTGTCATTGAAGAATTTCTTAGCAATTTAGATTCAGCAAAGAGTGATGTTGTGAACGTGAAAGTTGAAAAGAAACGTTGTGTACAATGGTGGGATAGATGGAAAAAAGAGGAGGATTCAACTGAAGAGGATGAGGATGTTGGGTTAATTTATTTTACCACTCTTGATGTAGCTTTGTCATATATTGGCCAAACTTTTTTAGAGGACACCCATGACAAAAAGAGAAGGCCTCAAGGGATAGGTCTCAAGCTTATTGCCCCCATGCAGTCTAAGGGGCTAGTTGGTTTGGAAAAGATGTTGGTTAGAAGCATCTTGGAATTGGTATGCCAAACCAGCAAGATACATCTCTAGGTATGTTTATGTCCCCTCAGTACAAGTGTCCACCCTCTACTATTAACTAGAGGCAGGGAGGATCAAATTCTTCCAAGAAAACTCCTAGGCCCATGTGTGTCAACAGTTTTGTGGAAACTAGTGATCAGTCTCTTCCTGAGCAGAGAGATTTCAAGGACCACAAAGTGGCTGCAGCAACGGTTGATGGAAAATTGAAGAATCAAGAAGGTGGGGATGAGAATTGCTCTAAGAAGAGAAATATGATGATTGACCCTGTTGTAGAAGTTCAAGAGTTATCTTGCCAAGAAGTGAAATTAGTGTATGGAGATGAGGAGGCACATAATAGGGAGAAAGAGGTAGATTTTCCACTAAAGAAGGTGCCTACGGGGAATGTGTATGAGGTCACATAGGTGGGTGATGTGGAGCACCTCAAGTTTTTCCTCAACACAAGCATCAATGTCAATGTCATGGACTTTTAGGATCTCCAAAATATATTGTTGATAGAGACAGATGAGGAGGTAAGAGGAAATGAGCCTCCATTAGTTGACACAACTTCAAAAATATTATTTGTAGCCATCTACAGTTGGTACGCTGACTTCAAAATTGTTTTTGTAGCCTGCTCAAGTGTATGCATAGCCTAAACAAGGAGCTACACATTTTGAAAATTCCACAATTGGTAGTCAATATTAGTCTTTAACATCTCTACCCTTAACTGGTGACAATTTTTTATTGCATCCTCCTATTAAAATTTCTAATATGAGACGTGTGCAAGACAAGGTTAGTATGCCCGAATAGAGCAGTGTCCATCAACAAGGAATTGGTAGTAATACACAGTGTGATATAAAGGATTTTGACAAATGGATGGGTGCAGATGAAGAGAGTGAAGTAACAGAAATGAAATAGGGCAAGGAGAATGAGAACAGTAGGGCGAAGGAAATTTTTGGTGCCCCTCCTTATTCTCATGTGGAACCACCAAATACTTGTGCATAACATATAGCGCCTATACAGGTAATATGTAGCTTGGCATAAGTGTTAAGCAACCTTCTCATGATCATGTGTTTCCTCTAATTTTTCATTCACTATCTCTTACTAATGAGAATCCATCAAATTCATCATTTCCTCTTGTCATAACTAATAAGTAGCCTATGCATACTGTCATGTTGCCTTTAGAACATGGTGTGTAGCCTCATGTCTTTCCCTCACAAATTTTGGGAAAGGATAATAATTCAAATGTTGGTATTTTCAATTTGTCGCCACAGGGAGGTGCCCTTGCAGATAATCTAAGCATGTGTGAAGAATTGATGTATGAATGGGACATGCAACTATTAGTCTCCTAATGTTACATGCCTAGGCTTGAGCTGCAGAACATTTATGTTGGGAGTTATCAAACCTGGGTTCTTGATGACTATGGAAATGTGAAGTTGGGAGATCTATATGCAGAAGAGGAAAGAGACATAATTGTGGAGAAATTTTTTAAATTGAAAACATAGGCACTTGTCGATGCAAGAGGTGTTGGATGCCAAGTTTGGAGGATATAGAGGATAATCTTAGAGATACACCTAGAGTTTGGTATATATGGCAAGACTGGAGCAATGCTAATAGGTCTGAGATGCAGGAAGAACAAAAGCATATAAAGAGGGAACTACTGATGGTGCAAGACAAGATTATTGAAAAAGAGATAGTCCAAATGTAGCAAATTGTTGACTCCAATTTGGCATGGAGAAGAATGATTTGTTGTGTTCATGAGCAGTCATTGGAAAAACTCAAATCTTCGATGGGTCTAGTTGTAATGTGAGCTTGAAGTGGAAATGTAGGGGATGACAGTGCATGGCTGTACCAGTTGGATTTCACGGGGGAGATTGTTGGGATGTGAAGCCCAACGGTCATTCAACCCTTCATTTCCTCCCAACTCTTCAATTCACAGCTAAATATGAGTGTATTAATATATGTGCAGTCCATGCATGATGTACTATAGTATTGGTGATTGATAATAAAGTGATTCCCTATTTGAGAGTGGATGTAGGCAATTGCCGAACCACTATAAAATGTGTTTTGTATTTTTTTCTCTTTTTTTTGTTTTATTTTGTTTCTCTGCTTGTTTAATATTTACAAATTTTAGTGGTCACTTGGCATGCCATATCTTTCCAAAGAACTCACTTATTTGGTCAGTTTATATTATTGATATTATTTATAGTGAAATCTACATTATTCAATGGCATATTGCTGGAAATGGGAAAATTTGTCCCTGATAGTCATTTTTCTTCTCACATAATTTTGTTTGTACTAGTCGATAATTCAATCGTGCTTTTAGGAAACAAATATAGGTTAAGCATGTGGGAGATTATTTGTGTTTTATTAGGCCAAATGGTAAATTTGAAGGGGGAGTTGCATATAATTTAAAGGGCATTAGGGAAATTCACTACCACCAATTCACCCTCATGACAAATTCGTCTCAAGGAAAATTCACCATCAATAATTCACGTAACAAATTAATGTGATGAATTTTCTGCAGCAATGAATTGTTGGTGGTGAATTTTCCATGTAGTGCAATGAATTGTTGGTAGTGAATTTTCTGACAGTGAATTTTTCTAGAGCGAATTTAAAGGAAGAGTTTTGGAAATACCTTCCTCAATGTGCAAATATAAATTATTCTATGATTGTTATTTCAACCTAAACTAATGGTGAAAACAGTCAAGCTTTTGCACTAGGTTTTAACAATTCCATATGATTTTTAAAAAAATGATGGATTATTGTAATTATAAGAGATATCGTTTAAAATAAGAATTTTAAAATAATTTATTAATAGATTTGAATATATGTCTATTATTTATATAAAAATTATTCTGAGATATATGTTTATTAAAATTATAATAAAATATATTGAAAATTCATATAAAAAATAAAATTATAAAATTGATTAAAAATATTAAATACATCTATTTAAAAATGTTGAGATATATAATGACATATAAATTTACATTGTTTAATTTTTTTTATATGTAATACATTTGTTTTAGTTCTATAAGTAAATTATTTATTGACATCCATTTTTATTTTCAATTGTGCATAATCATTTATATGTAAACTTTCTCATGCCACGTTCTCTCCATCTTGTTGTCCATGTCATTCAAAGCACAAGATTTGATGCTTTGATACCTAATAAAGAAGGAAAAACATTAGATGGTTTTATTTGATCAATAGCAATAGCCTTGATATATGACACTTGTAGTTGAAATAATTGTATTTGTATAACTACACATAGGTGAATCATAACTAACCACAAAACTAACATTGTAATATAGAATTTACACTAACATTACTAGATATCACTTATTTTCGCTACTCACCCATCTATTTTTCCACCATCGACAATATTTCATCATTTACTTCATTTCTTCCCTTATAATACAAATGGTTATGGTATCCCTCACTTCCACCATTGGATCCCATTTATCAAGAATCTTTCTAGGATTGATTGGATTCCTTCCATTGATTCTTATTTCAATGCCCCACCATGGTGCAATTTTTTTTTAAATAACTTGCACAAAACAAATTTAATTAACCTAAAAAAATGTTTTAAATTACCAAGGCCTAGACCACACTTATTAAAAAAAAACTAAAAGAATTGTTGATTTGTAACCTCAAGAAAAATTTGGTGGAAACCTAAATTTTGCAGTAACTTATTAAAGACAAAAATACCCAATTCCTCAAATTTGCATTATAAGGTTGATTAATGTTCCCTTAATCCATCCTTCAAAATTTAGAATTTTTTTTAGTGATTTATAGCCCTTAGAATGAATTTGATGGAAAGTCTAATTCTCCAATAATTTAAATTCTCTTGAATCTATACTATAGAAGCTCTAATGTTTCCTTCAAAAACCCTCCACCACCTTTACATATCATAATTATGTCTTTAATGCCACCTAGGATAGTTTAAATACCTATATACAACTATATTAATGGTTACATAACTTAATTAAGAGTTAAGGTAGTCACAAGTTGACTACTCATAGCTTTTTGCATCTCTACGATTAAGGGCATATCACCTTCATCCATCATGGTGTGTTTTAGATTTATTATACATTAGTTAATAATTAATTAATCTTTAATTGATTATTAGCCTAATTTATTCTCACATACTTTAGCTAAACTTAGGAATACTTTATTAGTTGAGTTATTATTAGATCATTATGTCACATCTAATGTGATGTTGACACTTGTCATGATCTGACCCTTTCTCATTTAGGGATTTCCTCTTATAAGAATTCAACCCTTATTGCAAATATAACATGTATACATTCATGGGAAATATCATGGCTTTCATCTTCTTGAAAGCTTCTTCTGTAACTTTTCCTTGTTGGTGAATATAACAATTCTTGTTTGTAGATCTCTTGTGTGGAAGGTGTACTTGTTTGTTGTTTGATCCTGTGGCTCATGGTTTTGTACTTTTTTCACAATTCTAACATGGTATCAGAGCCTAGATTCAGCAAACCCCTTCTCAATTTATGAGGTTTTCTTCTTCAACAATGGTTATAGGCTTCAGATCTGAATCCCCTTTGCTCTTTTTGCAAATTTTGGAGGTGGAAATTTTTCAAAGTATTTTTTTGTAGAGAACCTCGTCGTTGGATCCAGAGCTATTGAGCAAGTCAAATTTGTCCTTTTTTTTGCTTGATTTCAACTATAGATACCAGATCTACAAAGTTTTGAAGCAGTTACTTTGTCTCTAGATCTGGAGGGTAGCTATATTTTTTGTGTTTTGAGCCCAAACAAAAATTACCATCGTACTTAGAAGGCCAAAAAACTCTAATATTTCTTGTAATATCATTGAAATCCAAGCAGTTGACTTTTGAGGAATAAAAAATTGCCCGTAACGCCATCTGCACGTGGATCGAGGTAAAATTTTGGTCAAGAAAATAGATAAATAAATGCAAATAAAAACTTTTTTCATAAACAAAAAATATATAAGTTTTTGGTTGTTTTTCTTAAAATAAAAACATGCAAATGCTTTGCAACATATTTTTTTGCAAAATAATGTAAATGCAACTCACATGGTGAATTTTTACAACATTAATAAAATTACAGAGTTCTAGATTGGAGGTCTTTGACAACCGAGGAGTTCCTTTCTCCTTCTTAGCCCCTCTCCATTGCTTTCAGCTTTGCACCCAATATCTAAAGGCCATATTTTGCCATACTCTATGGGATTCTTTTTCAGCGCATTTTTTTGAAATGGGTAATTCACACCATTCATAAAGGGTTTAGCTATTTTCAGTTTTGACTTTTTTTCAATTCTATTTTTCTCAAGGTTATGTTGTTGAGTTCTCATTTTGGAGACTTCAACGGCCATAACTTCGTGATCCGCATTAATACTTTTGGCACTTTTTTAAATTGCATTTTTTTTGTGTACTTCCATCATGGTACCATCGGGCTTCTTCTTTGTACATAATCCTTTTTAGCCATAATCTTTTGGACATTATGGCTCACATTGAATGCATTTATCATCTATAAATGCAAAATATAAAGTCACTAGGCGTAGTATTGAGATCTACATCACTTTGTGCCTTGTTGTACTCACACTATGATATAAAGTGCCATGGGGGTTGATGTTTGTCATTGTTTGCCTTTATACCTTTCTCAAGGATATGTGAATTTTGTTTTCAAATCCTTTTTATCTGCTTGTACTTTCATGATTGCACTTTCAGATGTTCTTGGTTCCTCTTCACGCACTACTGTTAGACATTTAGTTTCAATGTACATGGCATACCTCTCCCTTGTCAGCATTATGGGGGGTTTCTACTGTTAGTGTTATTGCTTGCTTGGTTTCATGTTGGAGTGAGCTATGCATATAGTATTTGTTTCTATGTACTAGGTGGATGTAGTGGCTGGTTACCCATGCATTTAGTGAGATGGAGCACTTACCATGGACACCTTTTATTCCTATTTCTTTGAAGGCAACCTATTTTGACTTGATTAGTTCTTTAGAATTTTGCAGGCCTTTTCCATCCATATCTTGAGCTCTATGTGTTCCCTTCCTTGTTTTCCATCCGACAGGAGTAGTGTCAGCTAGCACCTTACATACAAATTATTGCCTCTTGATCCCAATCACAAGGGAGGTTCTTCTTCAACATTCTCAACACCCTTCTCTATCAACGTTTGGTGGCCTCTTCATGCTTATGGATGTTCCTTTGTTCCTATCTTTTGGGACAACCTTGCCTTGTTTGGAGGCTTCTTCAGTCCTTCACTTGGATTTCATCTCTTTTTGGAGTAGAGTTTTTCCCATGAGGTTTTCTCTATTTCTCCACATTATAGAGATCTTATGTTTGTACATGGGTACCTTACTTGGCCTTGTTTTCCTGGGGACCCATCTTGCATTCTTTTAAAGTTTTTAGCTACTCCCTAAGTTCATCTTAAGGGGGGTGTTAGAGTTATTATACATTAGCTAATAATTAATTAATCTTTAATTGATTATTAGTCTAATTTATTCTCACACACTTTGGATAAACTTAGGAATGCTTTATTAGTTGAGTTATTATTAGATCATTATGTCACATCTCATGGGATGTTGATATTTTTCATGATTTGATCCTTTCTCATTTAGGGCTTTGCTCTTATAAGCATTCAACCCTTATTATAAATATAACTCGAATATAATATCACAGCTTTAATATTTTTTAAAGCTTCTTCTGTAACTTTTTCTTGTTGTTGAATATAGCAATTCTTGTTTGCAGATCTCTTGTGTGGAAGGTGTACTTGTTTGTTGTTTGATCTTGTGGCTCATGGTTTTGTGCTTGTTTCACAATTCTAACAGTGTGAATGGGGTATAATAGCTAATTAATTATCCTTTAGGTCATATTGGCACCTAGTTAGTTATGTTTACCTTGGTCATTATTATTTTTGTCTTCATTCATATGATTATGACACAGTTTGCATTGCCCTATGTTGTTATATTTATCACACTTGCATATATATACAAGGATCCTCTATGTAATTTTTTTTTGGAAAATGTGTGTTATACACCTTATATAAATTTTATAATATAAAGAAATATATTAATTTCTGGTGTACCTAGGGAATTTAGAGATGTATATCATATGGACTAGTCATTCTTGGACTCACTTTGTATGATGTAGTTGACATTGCGATACATATTTTATGTGGGTTGCACATTGAGAAAATGTTTTCTTTTAGAAAAAATTAGTACCAAGAAGTAAATGAGGGGGACATGCTTTTATAAGCTTCTAATATTAGGAACATGGTTTATGTGTAGTTGAACTACACTGTTTTATATATTATTTTTATTATATTATGTTGATTGTATAGAATTCTTCTAATTATAGTTTAGGCATCTTGATATGGGATAGCCACCTCCATAGTTAATGCTAACATGATTTCAATTCAAAGTTAAATATCCCTTCCATAAAGTATTTTGAGTATGAAATCTTAGAAAAGAAACAATTTACATTTGAAGGTACCTACTTTTATTTGAAATACTTTTCATTTTAAAATTATGATGAGTTCATCTTTGAATAAAGGCCTTTTATTTGAAGGTGATTGACAATTTTTTATACTTTGGACTCATTATTTTCCCCATCCCATGACTAGAACACACTATAGTGAGATCACCCAAATCGGGGTGAATAATGACTCTAGAAATTGATGTGTGTACAAGAATGACAATTAGATTTATAGACCAAAGTTGTAAAAAATATGTGCACATATGATAAAGCAATAAGCTTATGAAAGTATGTAAATGCAACTAGATAAATAGGCTCAACTTTATAATAGATTACACCATTCATTATCGTATACGTGAACTAAAATATTTTCTCAAAATAAACATAATACTAAATGTAAGAAACAACATAACGATACTAATTTCAGCTGAAACCCACAAAAATAATTGTATTCATTATACAAATCTTATTATATAACTACTCATAACTAAAATATAGAGACTAAAATTATATATCGAGACCAAAATTGTAGAAATATGTGCACATATGATTAAAGCAATAAGTTTATTGAAGTATGTGAATGCAATTAGATAAATAGACTCAACTTTATAGTAGATTAAACCATTTATCATTATATTTGTGAACTAAGACATTTTCTCAAAATAAAAGTAATACTAAATAGAAAATAACAAAAATACTAATTTCACCTTATACCCACAAAAATAATTATATCCATTAGATAAAGCTTATTTTATATCAAACATATTATTTTGAAATTGTCTCAACACTCACATTTTATTTCCTAATTTTTGGTTAAACTAACACATTTCTTATTTTACCTTTTAATGGAGGGTATACAATTAATTTATTGATAGGCTTTTATTGTGGACTTGCCAGTCCACAAGCTATCGGGATACCTGTCTCACACGACTTACCATTTGACAGCCATGTGTTGTACCGTAAAACCCCTCTCTCGAGCCAGAAACAGCTTGCTGTTAAATAATTTCCTGGAGGTTGGTTGCATTGGCGGAGTGAGTAAATGCAGATCAATCTAGTCAAGACTGTGTGTAAGGTTTACAAATTTCATATATCTTCGCTTTTAATGCCTTCATAATTATGCTTTACTGGTAAATCCCGCCGCTTTTCATCACCACCCGAGATGTCCATAAATATGTTGGAGGTGACTTGATCAATCCATCAACTGTCATTTTTCATCCCCAAAAAGCTACGTTGGGAGAGGCTATGAAGAGGAGTTTATCTGCGCCATCTCACCAAACAACAGGTTTGTCTTGTCATTGATTGCATTTTTATTTTCATTTTCCTCTTTACTTACTGTGTTGTGTATAAATTCTGCTTGTTTACATTTTCTTGTGTCTGTTTTATTGTTTTTGTGATATGGTTTTCATGGACATCATTTTTGGGGTTATTAGGTATGCGTATTGTTTTTAGGGTTTGAGCATCGAGGTTTAAGAAATGGGGGGCTTAAAATCGATAATTTGCAAATGTTTGTGGCTGGTTTACAATTGGGGCAGGGCAATATGAGCGACCGACTGTTCTAGTCATCTACATAGTGGCAGGGCTTATTACCGCGCTCAGCATCCAAGGTAATATGTTAGTCGTAATGACGAGGCTTCTGCTACCAAGGTTAATAAGTCAGTTGTAGAGAATTGGGAGCCTGAAAATCAAACTTGTTCTAAAGAGAAATGCCAAAGTGTAAACTCATCTGCTTCTTCCAGAAGATCTAATTATGGGAACTTGGATCGCTTCCTAGAGTCCACAACTCCAACTGTCCCTGCACACTAAGTATTTATACTCGTGAAGTTTCTTCTCTTTTAAATGTCTGCAATGAAAGGGACGAAAATTATGTTGAATTTTGATCCTTTTCTTAATGTTATCAATTCATCATGTGCACAATTTTAGGCTCACTTTCTAATATAGTTCTATTTGACATCTCTGAGTTTGCTTCTGCTAGGTTTTGGTTCTTTTAAACCCTCTTTTCCTTACATATGAAACACCATAGATTTATAGGTTTGGTGACATTCTCAACTCTAGTGAATCAGCATTTTGGAAATTTGCTCTTTTTGCTTACTTCAATCTTGTTTTAAGGAGCTTTTAAATTTGTATTTACATTTTTCTGAATTAGTTATTGACCTGAAGAACCCCTTGTTTTTCTATCTTGTGCCCTGTTATTGTTCTTTTATTTCTTTGTCACATTTCTGATTATTTTACGTTTCTGATATAATGAAAATTTTGATTTTATTCTGCTTTTGAATGGAAAATTTAGATCTTGAGTGTAATATAATGTACATTATAATTCTGCGTCAAAGTCCCTTTCGCAAAATTTACAACTTTACATATAATGTAATATATATTTAGATCTACCCTGCTTCTGGATACTTGCCATTGAAAATTTGAATTAGGTTGACAGTATTTCGGCCTATGAAGTTTATGCAATGATAGTCATTTATGCACAGTATACAGTTGTTAAATGCACTTCTTAGCTCAATATCCACTAGTCAACACACGGGACTTACTGTTGCCAGTTATGTCTGATTTTTTGTGCTGTTCAAGGTTCTCTCTAAACCATTATTTCTAATTTTGCACATCCTCAGACAGTGTCAGATGTTCAATAGGTAGAGCTTTCTATTATCCTTCACAATTTTGATGTAACTATATCCTTATATTGGATGAATCTGTGTTGCTAACAGATTTGATTTTGCTTTCTCTTCAATACTCAATGTCTAAACTGTTTTTAAACCTAAAATTTAAATTCTTAATTAACAGTGCCTATGTTGATGCTTCTCAGCTTCTGGATGCTTTTCGAGGGAGCTTGTCATGTTCAGTTAGGTTAATAATGTTCTGCTTATGAAATAAACCCATGATACTCCTCTGTGGAAATGAGCCTGATGATGTCCAATATGCTTTGTTTCTCAAGGCTCGCTCTAAAGTTCTAAACGATTACATGGGAATTCCTTATAAACTCCCACATTCTGTCCAATGCTCAATAAATAGCATACATTATAGTTTTTGACATTTGTGATTGGGCTGTGAACTTATGCTAATATCAGATTGCAATCTGTCTGTCCAAAAGATCTTATTCTATCGTTTCTTCTTAAAAATAGTCAAATTTAAGCTCCTTTTGGCCCCATAAATTGACAACTTTTAATTTAACACAATGCATTTTTTTTACACTACAGGACTTCTAGATACTATTCATGTTGGCTTCCTGTATTGTTATATAATATATTCAACAGTGTTTCAACTTTTCCTGGGCTGATTTTTAATGAAATTTATACGCAAAAGGCCAATTATGTCTCATTTGTTTTTTTTTTTCTCAGGATGACCTCCAATACTCATGAACTCTTTTATACACTCTCACTCTCTGGGAAATGAACAAGCAGGGTGTAGCTCCAGTAGCTCTCTTTTTCTTCAAAGATGCAGCAATAGCTCCTTCTAAAAAATAAAAAGCGGGTTGTGATATTAGTTGAAATTGGTGAAAATTTTGCAAGCCGAAGCACCAACAATTGAGCCAGGCCTTGGCAAAAAGAGTGATAACACTGCAAACGCAACAAGCACAATATATTCAAAATTTACTTAAAAAGTTAAAACCAATCACTCCATATTTCTTCTTTCTGTCTTGTGATTTTTGTAACATTGTAACATGTTGAATTCTTTCAAGGCCTATAGTTGTTTTGTATTTAATAGTATTTTTACAAGGCTTGCAATTGTGCTCCTCAGACTATTATCTGCTCCCCAGACTATTATCTTGTTTATTATTGCTGCTCTGTTTTCTTTGTTCTTCATTTATTTATGTTTATATAGAAGATAAGATAAAACCTAAGCTCATAAGCCAGGGCTAGGTAGGTCATTTGTATCAAGCCAAAAGCCAAAAAAATACACTAATGGTCCTCTGGCCAAAAAACGCATACATTTCAAGTGTTCATACAACCCATTCTTTGTCAAATTACATACAAAGTTATTTCTTGTATTTAGACACCATCAGATATCTCTGCATTTCCTGTTTTCAAAAAAAAATGTTTTGTGTTGAATATGATATCATTGGATGTGTTGAGACATTTGGGATTTGTATAGTTTCCAAATCTTTTCTTTAAGATTTGCTAAGAAAGGACAACCTTTTCTTGAAATAATTTAATCAACATTGTTATTCACTACATAGAAATTCCATGGCTTGAAAAGAGGAGCTTCAAAAAATACAAAAAGATGCTCTTATGTAATTTTGACTAATGTAAATTGGATATAAATTGTTCAAAGGAATCTCACAATTTAAAAAAAAAAAACAATCCAACAAAATTATGTACCTACTTATATTATACCATGCGTAACGTATATGTAACTATAATTTTATATATCCAATAATATATTGATACTTTTCATTTATGTTTTACCTCTAATTTTCTATCTACTTCCCTTGAACCTCCTATAATGTAGCTCGATCCAAAAGTACATTTAATGTTAACTTGTACAAAACACAATGGAAGGAAATATTTTAAAGAGCACAATGGCGGTGAGGTTACCATAGTGTTGGTGCCCTAACTGTAGTTTTTTTTAGATGCATATCCAATGGCGGTGTTGTTAACAAGGTGTAACGAGGCGTGTGAAGTGCAGTTGTGAAGTGCCACAGTGTTGGTGCCCTAACTGTAGTTCTTTTTACATGCATATCCAATGGCAGTGTTGTTAACAAGGTGTAACAAGGCGTGTGAAGTGCAAATGTGGAGTTTGGCTTTAGACCTACCAATTGAATTTTCTTGAAAGTTTCTAAGGCCTTTTCAAAAAATAAATTTTGTGCATATTCTGCAATTATTTCACTATCAATTTGACATAATCCCTCAATTTATAGTGACTGTGTCACTATCAATTATGTCCATGTATGGGTGGAAGTCCAATCCCAAAATAGTAGATCCAGCTCATAGCATTTTTTTGGCAAAAAAATTAAAAATATGCAAACTTATCTTCCAAGTGTTCTCCAAATAGATAGTTCATCTATTGGAGGGATTTGCACATGTCCTATTAACAATCAATACATATACACAATGAATATATCCAGTTTCTATTATGTTAGTTGAACAAATAAATACTATTAGAAAAAGAAAAACTTCTCTTTCAAGAATACTCCAATGAGTCCAAACAATGAAGGAATGCCTATCGTTGGGCTACTCACATGGCTTGTTCATAACTGCTATATATAGCAAAGGAAAAGGAATAGGAATATATAAATTTTGCAAGGAATGGAAAACTTCTCTTGTAGGTATATCTATTGTTGCAAACCCATATGGTGGTAAGTCTACCATTCTAGCATACACACACACTGACTATCTAGCTTATATTACTCTTTCAAAGTACATGTAATGCCAAACTTTCCTTCTGGGTCATAAATCTGCAACTACAGGACAACTGCAAGTTAGGAGCCAGAGACTAATGAACAAGCCTCTGACCATACTCAAAAGCATGCATGCAAATATAAATTTGTCTCCATTTAGACAACCCTCGGGAATTAGAATTCAAAAAAATCTTCCATAGATCTACAAAAAGCCATAGATTTTAAATGGAAAACCTTCAAACCAATCATGCTAGAAGCATGCATAAAAATTAAAAATTTTCTCATCCAGATAACCCTACAGAATTATAAATTGAAAACTAATCTTCCATATATTTGCAAAAACCACAAATTTTAAATAGAAAACTTGCATAACCTTGAAACATGCAAATTTAAATTGTTCACACATGCAAAACACGATGAGTTTGCAACCACAAGATTCACAATTTTAATGATTGAATATCACAAATCTGTAACATGTAGATCTAAACATACTATGAATTTGCAAATTCAAGTACATGCATTCAAAGGATTGAGGGCTAAACATGCGCTCCAAGTCACCATATTACAAATTTCACAAGTTATACCAAGTGAATGCTTGGGTCACTAATATGAATGCAAATATTATTGTATGCTCCTTAATAGCTTTTTGAATGCATCAATATTAACATATTCAATCCAATTCTAGGTGCACCTAATTTTCTCTCTTAGCTCAAATGGCCATAAGTGGCAAAATAAAAATTAAGATCATATCGATGTTGTATCAACAGATTTAGAGGTGAAAGTGATACAACCAAAGAGAGTTTTAAGTTTTTTGAATCCAAAACAAAATAAAATATCAAAATGTGGTTTAGTTGACAAAAATACACAAACATAAATAATAAAAGTGAGAGAAAAAAATGGATCTGGATGCAAGGGCAGTGAAACCCTATACAAGGGGTAAATCATTTTCCACCTGATTTATCTCAAAACATGAGAGGATTCCATAACTCTCCTAAAACAAAGAAAACATGAATCTAACAAATCACATAAATTTGAATGTCTTATCACACTCATATTTGAAACATAGTTAGTAGACTTGGTGAGTACTCGATGAGTCGCGAAATACTTGCCAAAAATTTTGATGGTGAGATTTTGACAATTTTCAGTGAGTGCTTGCTAGGTACTTGGCAAGCCTGAGACCTTGACTTACTCTGCAATAAAAGAATGTGGATTAAGCATTCCAAAAATGTTGTGCTTTGGCTCTATGAGCATTGCTTTTTTCCTTTCAAAAAATTATGAAAATGGTTTAATGTTAACTTAGTTATTTATGAACTTAGTATTAACTTAATTCTTTTGACAAAAGGAAATTCCAAGCTTTTTTGTCTCATTATCACACCCACATTGACCATATCCAATGTTGCAATTATCTCATCTTACACCTTCTCACCCCATAACAAGTATCTCATTTTTGGGGTTTTTCTCATTATTGTCCATTTGCTAGAGCTAGCAATTACCTGTATCTCCTTTCTCTCAGTCCAATTAGAATAGTTTGGTTGAGCAGAGCAAGTCTATAAACAATGATCTTGGAGTTTCTCTATTCACTATACCTCAAAGACCAACATAGCAATCATTAGAGTACCTTTTTTTTGCCACTGCAAAACATAGATCAACAACAGATGCGTGAGGTCCCAAACTTGCATAAAATGAACAAGCTAAAATTAAAGAGAAAATCCACAGTAAAATGGGAAGAATCACAACAGGTCAAAAAGTTTTCTCTAATGAAGAATTTAGAGGTAATTGACGCACATAAATCAGTGCAACTTTAAGTCCTCAAATGTTGGTACAGATACATAACAAAGACTTCATTTTATAATCAAAGTGATATACTTCACGGAACTCGTGGAATCCTTTTTGGGCATTTTTCTCCATCAATGGCAAAGATAATGAAAGATTGCTATTATAACAAGATATCATTTCTATCAATATTCCCATGTCAACCCAAAGGAATCATTACCAATACCTAGTGCATATAGCTTATATATGTAGGAAAACCACACATTATTGAGGTTGGAAAGATGTGAGTTTAATACATCGTAAAACAATTCAAAACCACTAATGGTAAAAGGGTACTAAGATGTAATATGTTGCATCTATATTCTAGTATCTTTTCAGATCTCATTAGTAACAATTCTTTCCACTGTTTGTGACAATTGAAACTTATTATTATTACATAATCCACTTGCAATAAATTTAACAATGAATGAATAAATTTATCAATGTTCATTCAAAAATTGTCGGGCTAACAAGTTTTCCAAATCTTTAGTAAAAGAATCTAAATGTCGTATTATCAAATATCAACTTTGCAATAAATTCTCAATTCGAAAGATATTTCGAGGTTACTAAAAAAGAATTATACCTATAATTTTGAAACTATTAATTATCCTTCTCTTAGTGTCCATCATTTTGGCTAGTAGGCTTGAAATATTAAGAAATAAAAATGAAAATAGTCTCATTTTAAAATTCATATAAAAAGATGTGATAAATTTTAATAAATATCTAAATATGATGGGGATTGAATCATTCTTATTTGTGCTTTCTTTCCCAAATAAACTACTAAACAATAAAAAAAATTATAAGGAAAAACAATTTGATTGTACATGTAATGAATTCAAAAGACAAAAAATAATGAAAAGGATACAAAAAATAGTTAATTTTATCTACATGCTTAAAATGAATATTTTTATCTAAATAATTTTAGAGAGGTTGAGGTAGACTATAATTTATTAAGAATTAAAAAGAATTATTGTGGTATATTAAGAGATTACATCATGAATGGAATGGTAGTGGCATACCATAGGGAAAAAAGATCTTGTTAGAATCCTCTTTCTTTTAACACTGAATGGAAATAATAGCATATATCCCTTAAAAATCTATATAAAAAATACAAAGAGATTTTTCTTGCGAGGTGTCTATTTTAAATCAATTTCTCACATATAAGTCTAATAGATGCCTCAAAAATATATCTCTAAACATATTTTATATAAATTTGTACAAGAAATTTATGCTACTTATATCTTTAATTCTAATCCTCAAGCAACCTAATTCTAACCTTGATCTTGAGTTAAAATTAAGATTACAATTAGAACTCAAATTAAGATATAATAAAAAAAACAAAAAACAAAAAATATCAATTACAAAATTAATAAACCCATAAATTTAAAAAATATATTATATTAATATATTTAGTTTTAAAAATAATATATAACAATTTAAAATTTTAAAAATTATTTAATATCAAATTTAAAATAAAACATTATTTAATAAATTTATATTTTCATATTTTTAAACAAGTATAAACATAGTGTAATAAACATAAATTTATAAATATTAAAAAATAAGAATAAAAATAAAAAGTAATCAAAGATAAAAAAGCTAGAGAGCTTAGTGTGTGATACTTAAGTCAGCCATATAAACATGCTAGGTTCTATAGTATAATGAAAACCTAAGATTTTTGTTTTTATGTGTTCAAACTTCACCTGTAATAGTGCTTTGGAAGGGTGAAAATTTGTTATTCATATTTCTAGTTTGAGATTATTAAGTGCAAATGTGTTTTAAAGAATGAAATTTTGATTTTTATATTTTAAATTGACACACTGATTGAAGTTGTACTTGGAAGAGTAAAAATTTGAAAACCATATTTGAAGAACTTAGCTTTAATTATGCTTGCTGCAATTCATATTTATAGCTTGAAAATTTTAATTTTGATCACACTTGGAAGAGTGAAATTATGAGAGTTATATTTCTAGCTTAAGAATTTAAGTTATAACTATGCTTCAGTAGTAGAGAGTCTAATATTTGTATTCTATATGGACCATTTAATTGTGATTAGAAATTGCATTTTAGAAGTTTGAAATCTTTTATTTATATCTATAACTAGACAAATTTTATTCTAATTGATCATTGGAAGAATCAAAATTCACATTTCTAGTTCTAGAATTTTAACTATAATTGTATTGCTTGAATTTTCTTTGTAACTGTTGGCCTTGAGATTTCAATCCTCATAACTTGCTTATAGGATTGTGGAATTTAATTGCAATTGTGCTTTGGAAAGTGAAAATCTAAGACTAATTTATTTGGTTTGAGAATTTGAATTTTCATTCTAAGAATTTTGTCATAATTGTGCTTCAAAAGAGTGAATGTGCAATATAGAATTGAAGAATATAATTGTAGTTGTGCATTGGAAAGTGGAAACCTAAAGACAATAGTGACATAGCACCCACCATGTTCTTGTTGATTTTATTTCCTTGGCCAAGAGAATTTTGCAAATACTTTGCAAAATAGGGGCTATGAATTGAGGTGAGCATGTGGTATGGATCTATATAGAGAGGACGGTTGAGCAAATGCATCGCAACATGATGGTGGAAAGTTGTCTCATGCCATGAAAACAACTTTCAGTTAGTTGAAACATTCCTTGCCCCACACCTCAAAACACATTTGAATTCATAGCTAATATTTTTGTTTCAAGGTTGTAAAAATCTTATCTCAAGCTCAAGAATATAGTAGCTTTGAAACCCTCTTTTATTGTGAATAGATTGAAGTAACAGTTGAAGTGAGATGGTTTTGGTTCAGATCAATTTCTTAATAATTTTGTGTTGGTAGGGTTCCATAATATTTTTCTTGCAAATGCTACCCTTTTTTCCTTGTTGGCATCATTGAGAGTACACACAAATTACAGAGAATCTTGAGGTAAATCACTTGTTATGGTTTCACTGAGTTTTTTTCCTTTTTATCGGGGAATCTATACACAGTGGGATCATTTGTTGTTATTTTCTATTTCATTTCAAAACAATTTTGTTGTTATTTGTTAATTGAAGTCATTGGTTCTCTATTTTTATCTATGGTTTTTTTTATTTTTTGTTTATTTTGTTTTCCTTGTTCTTGTGGTTGTTGTAAATGCAATAGAGATATTTTCACATAGAGTAATTAGTAGAGATTGGTCCATCTTCAAATGTTAAACTTATCACATTATTTTCACAAACTTTATAATTTCTTCACAGTTTTGTGTCACTATATTTCCTCTTGTACTTTAAAGACCAAACATCGCAAGGCAAGAGATTGGTGTGACACAAAAATGATCAAAATTTTAAAATATTGTGTTAAATAAATGAAAAACAACTTGGATTTCTAAATGGCCGCATCCTCTTACATGTGGTGGTTACATGGTTAGGTCTCAATGGTACAATTAGGTGCCAACATGCTTTTGATATTATTAAATTCTTTTTTGAAATTACATGTCTATGTTACTTCAACAAATATAATAGTGATAACATTCCTTAGCGGCGCATCCCTTGCACCTCCTAAAGTTGCAAGTGCTAGTAATATCATCCTCTAAAGAAAACCATCAGATAGTCTCCATCGTACCGGACTAGTGTGAACGCCAACACTACCACAAGTAGTATTCATTTATGGTAGAACTTATCAACAATTACACGTAGCACATTCAGAATCTTATGTTCTTCACCTTTCATCACGGGCATCGTCACCCTTTTCACCATAACATCTTCGGGAAAACAAAGGTTATCAAAGGGAAAGCAAGAACCCTTGTTAAGAATGTAACTGTTTATTTCGTCTTCCTTGGCAATTACCGAAGTAATTATCCATTGGCCTTGGCGCAGCTCAAATTTCAACCATGGATTAATATCGCATTCACGGATGAAGTCATTAATCATATCTGCTGCAGTAGAAGTATTAATCACAACAACAGCGCAGAAGATGATTGCGCTCACCATATATCTACCCAGATGATTACACGTGTTATCCGTACCAATTCCGACGACTGAACTGGCGTTGATAAAATCGCAGAAGAGATTTGCGTCGAGAGTTGACTCCGCCCCATAACCTGCACAACCAATGACTTTAATAAAGTCTGATGGCAGCTTCTGCGCGAAACAAACAAAATCTGATTAGATTCTCTTCATCTGCAATAGATTACTTAATAATTAGAAAATCTACCCTAGCTTCCGACAACAAAGGGAAAGCCACAGGTGAACTAAGAACTTCCCTTCAGAAAGAAAATGAAGGAGCCTGGAAATCAATACCTCCATATTGAGAATACAATTCCGAATTGTTTCATTGCTGCAATATAAGAGCTGCACTCTTTCCAACGACTGCAATATTTTAGTATCTGGTATTTTCTCCAGCTTCGGACAGTCGTAAATGTTCAATTTTACAAGTTTCCACAATACTCCATTTACACTAATCAATTTTTTGCAACCTTTTACTTCAATCCTCTTCAGCGTGGAAAGATTCGAAATTAAACAAAATTCCAGACAGCTGAGTCGAACAAGGCATAACTCCTCAATCTTTCCACAGCTACTAATATCTATTTTTTCTAGCTTTGCAAGATCAGATATTCCTATTACACTTCTCAGATGCTCACAACGATAAATTATAATTCTTTCAAGGCAGCTGAGTTGAGCAAAATTTACCTCCTCAAGGCCACATTGACCAATGTTCAATTCTACTAGCTTCGTAAGACCAGACATTCCTCTGAAAGTTTTCAGATGCCGACAAGAAGAAATTCTAATTTTTTGGAGACTGCTGGGTCGAACAAAACTTAACTCCTCTAGCTCCCAACAATCACTAATGCTCAATTCTACTAGCTTCGTAAGACCAGACATTCCTCTGAAACTTTTCAGATGCCGACAATAAGAAATTATAATTTTTTGGAGGCTGCTGGGTCGAACAAAACTTAACTCCTCTAGCTCCGAACAACTACTAATGCTCAATTCTACTAGCCTCCTAAGATCAGATATTCCTGTGACACATTTCAAATTTCTACAATTACGAATTGTAACTTCTTCCAGGCATCGCAGAAAACCCAAATTTAACTCCTTCAACTCCAACTGGCTGTAGATCTGCAGCTCTTTTAGCTGGAAGGGCGCCTAAAAATCAAAAATAGATTTTTTTTATTTATTTAATTTCAATTGTAAATAATAGTCATCTAAGTATTACATAAGAATGTATCGATTTCCAAGACTTCACCTTTCAGACATACCTGCACATCATTCTGCCACAAACTTTTTATACCTCCACCAATGATTCTTAAAGTTAGCAAATTTTGCAGAGGAACCCACGGAGGAATGTTTGTGACGATATGCTCATAAAAATTAACCTCCAGCCATAGTAAAGCGGTTGACGTCTCAGCCATACTGTCTGATTCCCCTAGAAAGTATTTAACATAGAAATGCGTGGACGGATCCATAAAAGTATGCAAACACCGACCTTTGACTTGGGTGAAGATGCTTTTGATTCTCTTTAATAACTGCATTCACAGAAGTAGTTCAGATTTGTATTGTAGAAAAATGTTAAAGATATCGAATATCACACTAGGAAGCAGAAATCTGGAGGAAAAAGCATACCAAAGGTTTACAGTATTGAGAACGCCACATGCGGCGAGGATGACTGATTTCATCTGCCATTTCTCGTCCCAAGTCCCGCAAGTGGTCATGCATTCTCAATACAAATAATTCTTCTCTGGCATCTTCAAAGAAATGATTGAGTTTTTCTTTGAATTTATAATCATTTATTTCTTCAACCAGACATTTATTTTTCAGTCTTCGCAGTGCATGTTGGGCGCTCCATCCCGATCCGTCCCACACTCTGATGGCGTCTTTCGTCAATTCTCCTATGAAGAAACATGCCACATCCATGAAAATTTGTTTTTCTTCATTGTCCAATGTGTCAATGCTTATTCTTAATCTCTTCTGTATGTCTTGAGGCAGCGTCTTTTTAACTTTTCTCAATTCTAATTCCCAAAACTTCTGATCTTCGCCATGAACATGCCTGCCCAGAACTTGAAGAGACAACGGTAAGCCGCTACACACGTGTACAAAGAGGTCAACAAGCTCCT
>VDFB02029483.1:0-10928 GCA_007258455.2 Sequoia sempervirens | reverse complement strand
TTAAATCTTTGATTTAATTGAATTTAATTCCCTTTCTTCTAAATCAAATATTAATTAATATGCTTATTTAATTAATTCCACATGTCACTTTCCAAATCTTAATTAATTTTTTTTATTTAATTAAGAATCTTCCATTTTCTCCAAATCTTAATTAAATAATTTATTTAATTAAGAAATCTTCCATGTAACCAATAAATGAATAATGAATTTATCTTTCAAAATCTTTTCAACTTCAAAAAATATGATTTTTACAATTCATCATTATCATCTTTACAGACAAGTCACTTTCAAAAATCTTAACAAATATTTTATTTAATTAAGAATCTTTCATTTTCCAAATATTTATTTATCTTTAAAATCTTTTCTCAATCTCACAAAAAGATGATTTTTACAATTCATCTTTATCATCCCTCATGAAAGAGGAAATAAATCTTCTTTTCTATCTTCCATCTGATTTTCTCTCCATCATTTTCATCTTACACCATTCGATCTGCTAGGAATTTTCACACTCGTTGATCACATCAGCCAATCAGAAGCTTTCTCTTCCTTTTATTTTATGTTTTGATTTAAAGTTTCATTGGTGTGTTTGATTCATTTTAATCTACTTTGATATACATAAAAATCACGCTATCACGTGATCTTAAATGAAAGGCTCTCACATCACCTTTGATCATCTCCCCAAGGTCTATTGAAAAGACTAATTCCATAGATTTCTTATTTTAGGGTTGATCATATTCAGATTGATAATGCTTTGACGTAATAAACTACCGCGAAATTGATCCAAAAGTTTGAAAATTGTGAAAGTGATTTGTTTATATTGTTTTGTCATGCATTGTACGGTCTATCTAAGTTGACGACAAAAGTAATTGGTCTACAATCTTGATCTTGTATAATATGCAATCTAAAAGAAATAGATGTCTTTCTCATTGTAGAAGAATGTATGTCGAAAAAAGCTAGCACTTGCAACTTTAGGAGGTGCAAGGGATGCGCCGCTAAGGAATGTTATCACTATTATATTTGTTGAAGTAACATAGACATGTAATTTCAAAAAAGAATTTAATAATATCAAAAGCATGTTGGCACCTAATTGTACCATTGAGACCTAACCATGTAACCACCACATGTAAGAGGATGCGGCCATTTAGAAATCCAAGTTGTTTTTCATTTATTTAACACAATATTTTAAAATTTTGATCATTTTTGTGTCACACCAATCTCTTGCCTTGCGATGTTTGGTCTTTAAAGTACAAGAGGAAATATAGTGACACAAAACTGTGAAGAAATTATAAAGTTTGTGAAAATAATGTGATAAGTTTAACATTTGAAGATGGACCAATCTCTACTAATTACTCTATGTGAAAATATCTCTATTGCATTTACAACAACCACAAGAACAAGGAAAACAAAATAAACAAAAAATAAAAAAAACCATAGATAAAAATAGAGAACCAATGACTTCAATTAACAAATAACAACAAAATTGTTTTGAAATGAAATAGAAAATAACAACAAATGATCCCACTGTGTATAGATTCCCCGATAAAAAGGAAAAAAACTCAGTGAAACCATAACAAGTGATTTACCTCAAGATTCTCTGTAATTTGTGTGTACTCTCAATGATGCCAACAAGGAAAAAAGGGTAGCATTTGCAAGAAAAATATTATGGAACCCTACCAACACAAAATTATTAAGAAATTGATCTGAACCAAAACCATCTCACTTCAACTGTTACTTCAATCTATTCACAATAAAAGAGGGTTTCAAAGCTACTATATTCTTGAGCTTGAGATAAGATTTTTACAACCTTGAAACAAAAATATTAGCTATGAATTCAAATGTGTTTTGAGGTGTGGGGCAAGGAATGTTTCAACTAACTGAAAGTTGTTTTCATGGCATGAGACAACTTTCCACCATCATGTTGCGATGCATTTGCTCAACCGTCCTCTCTATATAGATCCATACCACATGCTCACCTCAATTCATAGCCCCTATTTTGCAAAGTATTTGCAAAATTCTCTTGGCCAAGGAAATAAAATCAACAAGAACATGGTGGGTGCTATGTCACTATTGTCTTTAGGTTTCCACTTTCCAATGCACAACTACAATTATATTCTTCAATTCTATATTGCACATTCACTCTTTTGAAGCACAATTATGACAAAATTCTTAGAATGAAAATTCAAATTCTCAAACCAAATAAATTAGTCTTAGATTTTCACTTTCCAAAGCACAATTGCAATTAAATTCCACAATCCTATAAGCAAGTTATGAGGATTGAAATCTCAAGGCCAACAGTTACAAAGAAAATTCAAGCAATACAATTATAGTTAAAATTCTAGAACTAGAAATGTGAATTTTGATTCTTCCAATGATCAATTAGAATAAAATTTGTCTAGTTATAGATATAAATAAAAGATTTCAAACTTCTAAAATGCAATTTCTCACAATTAAATGGTCCATATAGAATACAAATATTAGACTCTCTACTACTGAAGCATAGTTATAACTTAAATTCTTAAGCTAGAAATATAACTCTCATAATTTCACTCTTCCAAGTGTGATCAAAATTAAAATTTTCAAGCTATAAATATGAATTGCAGCAAGCATAATTAAAGCTAAGTTCTTCAAATATGGTTTTCAAATTTTTACTCTTCCAAGTACAACTTCAATCAGTGTGTCAATTTAAAATATAAAAATCAAAATTTCATTCTTTAAAACACATTTGCACTTAATAATCTCAAACTAGAAATATGAATAACAAATTTTCACCCTTCCAAAGCACTATTACAGGTGAAGTTTGAACACATAAAAACAAAAATCTTAGGTTTTCATTATACTATAGAACCTAGCATCATTTATATGGTGATTAAGTATCACACACACTAAGCCTCTAACAAGAAGTCTTTCCCTTCTATTTTGTCATCCACACCTCCCTGCCATTGTTACCTACTTATAGTCAGCCACATCAAACTCTCTATTTCTTTGAACAAATTTTATCAATTTTTTATCTCCCGACACATTCTTATTTGGACGCCTTCATCGCATTACTGAAAGAAATAGCAATAAAAATTTTATTTTTATTAATTGTAATATATTATTTTATTTTATTTTATTCTTATTTTAATATTTAAATCTTTTATAGTTTATTTCTTTACCATAATTTTACATAATTTGTTTAAAAAATATGAAAATATAAATTTATTAAATTTAATGTTTTATTTTAAAATTGATATTAAATAATTTTAAATTATTATATATTATTTTTTAAAACTAAATATATTAATGTAATATATTTTTTAAATTTATGGGTTTATTAATTTTGTAATTGATATTTTTATTATATGTTAATTTGAGTTCTAATTATAATCTTAATTTTAACTCAAGATCAGGGTTAGAATTAGGTTGCTTGAGGATTAGAATTAAAGATATAAGTAGCATAAATTTCTTGTACAAATTTATATAAAATATGTTTAGAGATAACTTTTTGAGGCATCTATTAGACTTATATGTGAGAAAATGATTTAGAATCGACACGGGGAAGAAAAATCTCTTTGTATTTTTTATATAGATTTTTAAGGGATATATGCTATTATTTCCATTCAGTGTTAAAAGAAAGAAGAGTCTAACAAGATCTTTTTTTCCCATGCCACTACCATTCCATTCATGATGTAATCTCTTAACATACCACAATAATTCTTAATAAATTACATTCTACCTCAACCTCTCTAAAATTATTTAGATAAAGCTATTCATTTTAAGCATGTATATAAAAATTTTAAAAAATTGTATCCTTTTCATTATTTATTTTCTTTTGAATTTGTTACATGTACAATCAAAAAAAAAAATCCTTATATTTTTTTTATTGTTTAATAGTTTATTTGGGAAATAAGAATGATTCAATCCCCATCATATTTAGATATTTATTAAAATTTATCACATCTTTTTATATGAATTTTAAAATGAGACTATTTTCATTTTTATTTCTTAATATTTCAAGCCTACTAGCCAAAAAATGATCCCTAATTTTTGTGGAAATGGACACCTCAAGAGAAGAATAATCAACACTTTCAAAAATTATAAGGTATAATTTTTTATAGTAACCTCAAAATATCTTTCTCGGAATTGAAATTTGTGCAAAGTTGATATTTGTCTCCTAGCATTTAGATTCTTTTACTAAACATTCTGAAAACTTGTTAAAACTGACAATTTTTTAATGAACATTGTTAAATTTATTGCAAGTGGATTATGTAATAATAATAAGTTTAACCGTCACAAACAGTGAAAAGAATTGTTACTGATGAGATCTAAAAAGATACTAGAATATAGATGCAACATATTACATCTTAGTACCCTTCTACCATTAGTGGTTTTGAATTATTTTACAATGTATTAAACTCCCATCTTTCCAACCTCAATAATGTGTGGTTTTTCTACATATATAAGCTATATGCACTAGGTATTAGTAATGATTCCTTTGGGTTGACATGGGAATATTGATAGAAATTATATCTTGTTATAATGACAATCTTTCATTGTCATTGCCATTGATGGAGAAAAATGCCCAAAAAGGATTCCACGTGTTTCGTGAAGTTTATCACTTTGTTTATAAAATGAAGTCTTTGTCATGTGTCTGTACCATCATTTGAGGACATAAAGTTGCACCAGCTTATGTGCGTCAATTACCTCTAAATTATTTGTTAGAGAAAACTGATTTTGACCTATTGTGATTCTTCCCATTTTATTGTGGATTTTTTCTTTAATTTTAGCTTGTTTGTTTTATGCAAGTTTCAGACCTCACACATTTTTTGTTGATCTACATTTTGCAGTAGCAAAAAAGAGTTCTCTATAATGATTGCTTTGTTGGTCTTTGAGGTATAGAGAATAGAGAAACTCCAAGATCATTGTTTATAGACTTGCTCTGCTCAACCAAACTATTCTAATTGGATTGAGAGAAAGGAGATACAAGTAATTGTTAGCTCTAGTAAATGGACAATAATGAGAAGAACCACAAAAATGAGATATCTGTTATGGGGTGAGAATGTGTAAGATGAGATAATTGCAACATTGGATATGGTCATGTGGGTGTGATAATGAAACAGAAGGCCTGAATTTCACCACAAAGAATTGCCATCAAATACTAAGTTCATGTTCAAGTTAACATTAAATAACCATTTTCACAATTTTTTTAAAGGAAAAATGCCTATAGAGCCAAAGCACAACATTTTTGGAGTGTTTTAATCCACATTCTTTATTGCAAAGTAAGTCAAGGGCTCAAGCTTGCCAGTTGAATTATCAAAACTCACACAAAAATTTCCCTCAAGTAAGTATTCTCAGGACTCCATTGAGTACTCACCAAGTCTACTAACTATGTTTCAAATATGAGTGTGATAAGACATTCAAATATACAGGGATTTGTTAGATCTCAAGGTGATAAGACATCTCAAATATATGTGATTTGTTAGATTCATGTTTTCTTTGTCTAGGAGAGCTATGAACTCTCCCATGTTTTGAGATAACCGTGGAAAAATGATTTTACCCCTTTGTATAGGGTTTCACTGCCTTGCATCCGTGATCCATTTTTTTCTCACTTTTATTATTTATGTTTGTGTATTTTTGTCAACTAAACCACATTTTGATATTTTATTTTGTTTTGGATTCAGAAAACTTAAAACTCTATTTGGTTGTATCACTCTTACCTCTAAATTTGTTGATACAGCATTGATATGATCTTAGTTTTTATTTCGTCACTTATGGCCATTTGAGCTAAGAGAGAAAATTAGGTGTACCTAGAATTGGATGCAATATTTAAATATTGATGCATTCTAAAAGCTATTAAGGAGTATACAATAATATTTTCATTCTTATTAGTGACCCAAGCATTTACTTGGTATAACTTGTGAAATTGGTCATATGGTGACTTGGAGCTCATGTTTAGCCCTCAATCCTTTGAATGCATGTACTTGCATTTGTAGATTCATAGTGTGTTTAGATCTACATGTTACAGATTTGTGATATTCAATCATTAAAATTGTGAATCTTGTGGTTGCAAACTCATAGTGTTTTGCATGTGTGAACAATTTAAATTTGCATGTTTGGTTATGCAGGTTTTCTATTTAAAATTTGTGGTTTTTGTAAATATATGGAAGATTAGTTTTCAATTTATAATTCTGTAGGCTAATCTGGATGAGAAAGTTTCAGATTTTTATGCATGCTTGTAGCATGATTGTTTTTGAAGGTTTTCCATTTAAAATCTGTGGCTTTTTGTAGATCTATGAAAGATTTTTTTGAATTGTAATTCCTGAGGGTTGTCTAAATGGAGACAAGTTTATATTTGCATGCATGCTTTTGAGTACGGTCAGAGGCTTGTTCATTAGTCTCTAGCTCCTAACTTGCAGTTGTCCTGTAGTTGCAGATTTATGACCTAGAAGGAAAGTTTGGTATTGCATGTACTTTGAAAGAGTAATATAAGCTGGATAGTCAGTGTGTGTGTATGCTAGAATGGTAGACTTTCCATATGGGCTTGCAGCAATAGATATACCTACAAGAGAAGTTTTCCATTCCTTTGCAGAATTTATATATTCCTATTCCTTTTCCTTTTCTATATATAGCAGTTATGAACAAGCCATGTGACTAGCCCAGCGATAGACATTCCTTCATTGTTTGGACTCATTGGAGTATTCCTGAAAGAGAAGTTTTGCTTTTTCTAACAGTATTTATTTGTTCAGCTAACACAATAGAAACTGGATATATTCATTGTGTATATGTATTGATTGTAAACAGGACGTGCAAATCCCTCCAATAGATGTACTATCTGTTTGGAGAACACTTGGAAGAGAAGTTTGCATATTTTTTATTTTTTTGCCAAAAAAATGCTATGTGCTGGATCTACTATTTTGGGATTGGACTTCCACCCATACATGGACATAATTGATAGTGACACAGTCACTATAAATTGAGGGATTATGTCAAATTGATAGTGAAATAATTGCAGAATATGCACAAAATGGATTTTTTGAAAAGGCCTTAGAAACTTTCAAGCAAATTCAATTGGTAGGTCTAAAGCCAAACTCCACATTTGCACTTCACACGCCTTGTTAACAGCACCACCATTGGATATGCATGTAAAAAGAACTACAGTTAGGGCACCAGCACTGTGGCACTTCACAACTGCACTTCACACACACCTTGTTAACAACACCGCCATTGGATATGCATGTAAAAAAACTACAGTTAGGGCACCAACACTGTGGTAACCTCACCGCCATTGTGCTCTTTAAAAGCTTTCCTTCCATTGTGTTCTTTAAAAGTTAACATTAAATGTACTTTTGGATCTAAGCTACATTATAGGAGGTTCAAGGGAGACGCCGATAGGAAATTAGAGGTAAAACATAAATGAAAAGTATAATATATAATTGGATATATAAAATTATAGTTGTATACATTATGCATGGTATAATATAAGTAGGTACATAATTTTGTTGGAATTTTTTTTAAAAAAAAATTGTGAGATTCCTTTGAACAATTTATATCCAATTTACATTAGTCAAAATTAGATAAGAGCATCTTTTTGTATTTTTTGAAGCTCCTCTTTTCAAGCCATGGAATTTCTATGTAGTGAAGAACAATGTTGATTAAATTATTTCAAGAAAAAGGTTGTCCTTTCTTAGCAAATCTTAAAGAAAAAGATTTGGAAACTATACAAATCCCAAATATCTCAACACATCCAATGATATCATATTCAACACAAAACATTTTTTTTTGAAAACAGGAAATGCAGAGATATCTGATGGTGTCTAGATACAAGAAGTAACTTTGTATGTAATTTGACAAAGAATGGGTTGTATGAACACTTGAAATGTATGCGTTTTTTGGCCAGAGGACCATTAGTGTATTTTTTTGGCTTTTGGCTTGATACAAATGACCTACCCAGCCCTGGCTTATGAGCTTAGGTTTTATCTTATCTTCTATATAAACATAAATAAATGAAGAACAAAGAAAACAGAGCAGCAATAATAAACAAGATAATAGTCTGGGGAGCAGATAATAGTCTGAGGAGCACAATTGCAAGCCTTGTAAAAATACTATTAAATACAAAACAACTATAGGCCTTGAAAGAATTCAACATGTTACAATGTTACAAAAATCACAAGACAGAAAGAAGAAATATGGAGTGATTGGTTTTAACTTTTTAAGTAAATTTTGAATATATTGTGCTTGTTGCGTTTGCAGTGTTGTCACTCTTTTTGCCAAGGCCTGGCTCAATTGTTGGTGCTTCGGCTTGCAAAATTTTCACCAATTTCAACTAATATCACAACCCGCTTTTTATTTTTTAGAAGGAGCTATTGCTGCATCTTTGAAGAAAAAGAGAGCTACTGGAGCTACACCCTGCTTGTTCATTTCCCAGAGAGTGAGAGTGTATAAAAGAGTTCATGAGTATTGGAGGTCATCCTGAGAAAAAAAAAAACAAATGAGACATAATTGGCCTTTTGCGTATAAATTTCATTAAAAATCAGCCCAGGAAAAGTTGAAACACTGTTGAATATATTATATAACAATACAGGAAGCCAACATGAATAGTATCTAGAAGTCCTGTAGTGTAAAAAAAATGCATTGTGTTAAATTAAAAGTTGTCAATTTATGGGGCCAAAAGGAGCTTAAATTTGACTATTTTTAAGAAGAAACGATAGAATAAGATCTTTTGGACAGACAGATTGCAATCTGATATTAGCATAAGTTCACAGCCCAATCACAAATGTCAAAAACTATAATGTATGCTATTTATTGAGCATTGGACAGAATGTGGGAGTTTATAAGGAATTCCCATGTAATCGTTTAGAACTTTAGAGCGAGCCTTGAGAAACAAAGCATATTGGACATCATCAGGCTCATTTCCACAGAGGAGTATCATGGGTTTATTTCATAAGCAGAACATTATTAACCTAACTGAACATGACAAGCTCCCTCGAAAAGCATCCAGAAGCTGAGAAGCATCAACATAGGCACTGTTAATTAAGAATTTAAATTTTAGGTTTAAAAACAGTTTAGACATTGAGTATTGAAGAGAAAGCAAAATCAAATCTGTTAGCAACACAGATTCATCCAATATAAGGATATAGTTACATCAAAATTGTGAAGGATAATAGAAAGCTCTACCTATTGAACATCTGACACTGTCTGAGGATGTGCAAAATTAGAAATAATGGTTTAGAGAGAACCTTGAACAGCACAAAAAATCAGACATAACTGGCAACAGTAAGTCCCGTGTGTTGACTAGTGGATATTGAGCTAAGAAGTGCATTTAACAACTGTATACTGTGCATAAATGACTATCATTGCATAAACTTCATAGGCCGAAATACTGTCAACCTAATTCAAATTTTCAATGGCAAGTATCCAGAAGCAGGGTAGATCTAAATATATATTATATTATATGTAAAGTTGTAAATTTTGCGAAAGGGACTTTGACGCAGAATTATAATGTACATTATATTACACTCAAGATCTAAATTTTCCATTCAAAAGCAGAATAAAATCAAAATTTTCATTATATCAGAAATGTAAAATAAGCAGAAATGTGACAAAGAAATAAAAGAACAATAACAGGGCACAAGATAGAAAAACAGGGGGTTCTTCAGGTCAATAACTAATTCAGAAAAATGTAAATACAAATTTAAAAGCTCCTTAAAACAAGATTGAAGTAAGCAAAAAGAGCAAATTTCCAAAATGCTGATTCACTAGAGTTGAGAATGTCACCAAACCTATAAATCTATGGTGTCTCATATGTAAGGAAAAGAGGGTTTAAAAGAACCAAAACCTAGCAGAAGCAAACTCAGAGATGTCAAATAGAACTATATTAGAAAGTGAGCCTAAAATTGTGAACATGATGAATCGATAACATTAAGAAAAGGATCAAAATTCAACATAATTTTCGCCCCTTTCATTGCAGACATTTAAAAGAGAAGAAACTTCACGGGTATAAATACTTAGTGTGCAGGGACAGTTGGAGTTGTGGACTCTAGGAAGCGATCCAAGTTCCCATAATTAGATCTTCTGGAAGAAGCAGATGAGTTTAGAGTTTGGCATTTCTCTTTAGAACAAGTTCGATTTTCAGGCTCCCAATTCTCTACAACTGACTTATTAACCTTGGTAGCAGAAGCCTCGTCATTATGACTAACATATTACCTTGGATGCTGAGCGCGGTAATAAGCCCTGCCACTATGTAGATCACTAGAACAGTCGGTCGCTCATGTTGCCCTGCCCCAATTGTAAACCAGCCACAAACATTTGCAAATTCTCGATTTTAAGCCCCCTATTTCTTAAACCTCGATACTCAAACCCTAAAAGCAATACGCATACCTAATAACCCCAAAAATGATGTCCATGAAAACCATATCACAAAAACAATAAAACAGACACAAGAAAATGTAAACAAGCAGAATTTATACACAACACAGTAAGTAAAGAGGAAAATGAAAATAAAAATGCAATCAATGACAAGACAAACCTGTTGTTTGGTGAGATGGCACAGATAAACTCCTCTTCATAGCCTCTCTCAACGTAGCTTTTTGGGGATGAAAAATGACAGTTGATGGATTGATCAAGTCACCTCCAACATATTTATGGACATCTCGGGTGGTGATGTAAAGCGGCGGGATTTACCAGTAAAGCATAATTATGAAGGCATTAAAAGTGAAGATATATGAAATTTGTAAAGCTTACACGCAATCTTGACTAGATTGATCTGCATTTACTCACTCCGCCAATGCAACCAACCTCCAGGAAATTATTTAACAGCAAGCTGTTTCTGGCTCGAGAGAGGGGTTTACGGTACAACACATGGCTGTCAAATGGTATGTCGTGTGTGAGACAGGTATCCCGATGGCTTGTGGACTGGCAAGTCCACAATAAAAGCCTATCGGCTAAAAATA
>VDFB02029482.1:0-84978 GCA_007258455.2 Sequoia sempervirens | reverse complement strand
TTTTGATATTAAGTGAAGGCTTGTTTAAGTCTTTCAAGGGACAATAACCAAGACTAGTAGTCTTTTGTTGTATATAAGGCTCTATAAGGACACAAATACCTTGTTCTCTAGCACCACATTCTTTTCCATTGTAACCAAGTTGTTTCATTATTTCATAACCTTTTCTATAAATATTTTCAATCTCTTTTGGATTCAATGGTTGCTCATAATTAAGTTCATCAAAGTTTGTTGTGTAGTTTTTTGTCTTTTGTTCTAAAGTGGTTGAGGTGGATGCTTTTGAAGGGTCTTCTAGATTTTGTGTTGACATTACTACTTTTATTTCCCCTTTTTAGAGTCTTTGTTTATGATCTTGTGTTCTCCCATAAATGTTGGTTTGAGGTCTAAGGAGCCCCAATCATTTTCTAATGTTTTTGTGATTTTCTCAATATGTTTTTCTTTCTCTTTTTGTTACATGAGATCCACTTGTGTAGTTGGTGTTAATTTATTCAAAGGATTTTCCTTGCTTTTCTCAATGTTCAAATAATTTTTTAGGTTAGGGTCAGCTTCAAGTGTGTACACTTACCTTTTGTAGATATACTTCATTTTATGATGAAGAGTAGAAGGAAACCCATTCATTGCATGAATCCACGGTCTGCTTAAAATGAGATTATATGGAAGATAATGAGGCATAACATGGATTGGTGTTTCTAATGTGTCCTTTCCAGTTGTAATAGGAAAAGTGATCACACAAAGTCATTGTTTTCCTAAATTATCAAATCCCTTAATAGAAAAGGATTCAAGTTGAACTTTTGATTGATCCACACCAAGCTTATCCAAAAGGGATACACAAACCACATTAAGGTTAGAGCCATTGTCAACAAGGGTTCTCTTTATCACTGTTCTTTTATATTGAGTGATTATTATGAAAGCTTCATTTTGTTTGCACTTCCAAAGGAGGGAGCTCACTTTGGTGGAAAACAATGTCAACATTTATTTCTTGAATCAAGGCTGCTATGTCATTTGGTTGCACACTAGAAGGGTTAGGAACTCGTTGTAAGGAACTTTCAATCATGTTATGGTAATCAGGGGAGGCTTGAATAAGGTTCCATAACCATATCTTAGCAGTAGTATTCTTTAGTTGTTTAACAAGATCATACTCATTTCCACTTTGTGTGGGAAAACGAGGAGGACCAGGCAAGATAGGATTAGGAAAATGTAAGGTTGTTGAAGGTGTTTCTCTTGGTTACATATTTTTTCTAGTGTTATATATATGAGCAACAATAATAGAACATGATTGCTGCAACACATTATTCTTAGATGCCAGGTAAAGGATAAGTTCAGGTTTGTTTTGAGTTTAAGGTCATTGTGAGGGTGGGTAAATAATTAGAGGATTTTTAGGATGTCCTATAGGATATGTAGGAGGCCCAATAGTCAAGGGAGGGTCTAATGGAAACTTGCACATTAATAACCTCAATGGTTTTGGTTTGATGTATTTCTAATAAAGGGAAATCTAGAATCACCTTTTTATCATCACCTAGGGAAGCCACATTACTATTGTTCTCATTTTTTGTACCATCATATCCTTCCTAGGAGTATATTTTTTAGGAGAACTACAAACCAAATATCCTTGACATTAATTGATTGGTTTTTCCAAAATGACTTCATCACAAATAGGGGATGACCAATGGTTGAATTTTCTTGCTCAATAAGGGTTTCCCTAGGTGAAGAGGGACAACTAAGATTCTCATGATTTTCATCGATCAAATTATCTTCTTCAAAACTAGGGGAGATATTAGGAGAAGAACAAGTATGATTTTCATGGTCATTTATGATTTGATTCCTTTCCTCCCTAATGTCTTCTAAAATAGGATAGGTAGGGTAAGGATCATAAAGAGGGTTGTTATAGACCTTAAAGATTTGATTATCTAGCACCAACATATCCTCATTATTTACAATCTAATCCTCTTCCACTGAATCATTCTCACAAGAAAAGGGAGAATGGAGGCTAGGTAAGGTGATGTTTATAAATGTGTCTATGATGTTATTATCTTGTACCATAATATCTACCAATGTACGAGAGTTTATAGAAGAGGAGCTTTCAGCAATGTCATGATTCTCAATGAGTGCATCTTCTAACACTAAAATACCCTCCTCACATGTAGGAGAGGTAAATTAGGAGAAGAACAACTATGATCATCAGGATTGTCTATATCTTCATCTTCTTCTATCACAGCATTCCCACAAATAGGAGAGATAAGAGGGGGTGTAGGTTTAAGGAAAATGCTTAAATTTTCACTCTCTTGCACTTAGAGACTATCATAACTAGAGAATGTATTGAATGAATGACTAACATGATTATTGAATAAATTTTTCTTTGCAAACTTAGAAAAGACAAAAACTAACATTTTTAAACAATATTATATGCAAACTTAAAATGCAATATAAAGGTCCAGAATGAAATTTGTAATGCAATTTTCAGATTTCAAACAAGGTAATTTTCTCATTACACTGTGAAATGATCTAAAAATGAAATGTTGTAAATGCAAATTTGTAATTAAGCAATGCATGAAATGAACCAACTTAGGATAGATTTAGTGAAATGCATGTAACAAAAAAGTCAACCCACTAAAACAAATAACCAATGGCAGAAAAAAATGTGTAGAAATAAGGTTTTTAATGTTGTAAAATGCATTTTCAGATCTGCACTAGGATTGATTCGCACAGAGGGGCGTATGAGTCCTAGTGAGGGTTTTTTTCAAAATTTTCAAAAAAAATTAATAGATTTTTATGATTTTTAGTTTGTATGATGTGTAATCCAAGTGAAAATGTAGTTCTCAGATGGTTTTCAATGATTTGAGATGCAAAACTACAACCTGCATGCATTTTCACTAATGCAAAAATTAGAAACCCTAGAATGCTAGTTAACTAATGTAAATCCTAGTGAAAATTCAATGCAAGCTATATCTAGGATGATGATGGACTCCAAATCAGAAAATGAGATTTTCTAAATGTAGGTTCTACAAAATGAAACAATGAAAAATGGTGCTTCCCACCTTTGAGGAACGGAGCACAAGGGTAGGGTTCCTCCTATTTCACATAAGTTTCACTTAAGGATGCCTTAGAGATCTCAATCCTAGTATGCAAAGGAGAAAGAGATTTGACAATAGCATATCCTAGGGTATGATTTAAAATTACAAGAGGAGTTCACCACCAATCTAGGGCTGTGAAAAAAAATGCAATGCAAGATGAAATGCTTAAACCTAGTTTGGTGCAATGACTTACTAAATGACCTAGAAATGTATGAAAAATAGAATAACAAGATGCAAGATGAAATGTGTACACCAAGAAATCTTAAGATGATTGGATGGAGCTTGCAAGAGAGGGGGACCAACCACACTAAGGATCCAAGTCATGGAAAGTTGAGAGTGGAGGGATGCCCTAACTTACCTCATTCTAAAAGGATAAGGATCAAGAATGAAGAGCAATATGTAGTACTTTTGTCACTCTTCAGACCTGAGTTCAAGTTTAGGATAGGAAAGCTAGTTTTTGGAGTTGGTATTGTGTCTCACACAACTTTCTATCTAAGGACGACAACATAGTTTTTGGACGACAGAATGACGTGTTGGCATCTCTTGGGAATGTTGGCATTAGTACAACCAAAAGATACTAAACATGACAGAAACTACCAAAAAAGCTACTAACGACCTAGCTAGTTAATCTAGATGGTAAAAAAAAAGAGAAAGTATAGGAAATAAATAATAAAATGATAAAGCAAGTAAATAAGAACTAGGGTGACAAAGATGATGTCACAAAAGTTCTAGTTCACCAGCTAGCTCCACGTACATCCACCTACACACAAGAAAGATGGAAAATTGTTGGGGCTGTATAGTGGCCTACCTCGGTCAGGCCCATGTTTTAGTGTCTCCACTGCCATGGACAACCAAAAAGCAATAGAGTAGAATATGCGATAATAAAGAAAAAGGAAAGAAGAACTAAAAAAATATTAGGAGTGAAGCATTACCACCTCCACTTAGAAGCTCACTAGCCAATGGAAGGAGAGAGCAAGCTACAAACTTGACACAGTCACCATTGTTGCAACTATGGTGAAGGGAGGTCTCGCAAGACTCCAATCTCCCAACATTTGTAATGGCCTCACACTTGCAATGTGGAGTTGATGGAGTGTTGTGTTGTTGCAATGCTCAAAATTGGAATGCTAGAATGTTGATTGAGAGTGAAAGAATGAAGAGGAATTTCTTAGAAAGTTCAAGAGAACTGCTATAGAGACACCTTAAGCGAGAATGGATGAGTTTGAAGGAAGAATGAAGAAGAATCTACCATTTTTGGGTTGGTTTGTCAAAGAGGGGTGTTACAATTTTTACCCAATCAAGTGTGTAATGCCTCTACCAACTCTAGAAGCAAGAATCCATTAGGGACATCAGTGCACTTTGCAGACATTCACATGTTGTGCATTCATCCCAAATAAATATTCTCTCACTGACACAAAGGATAGATTCCAAGTGGATGAAAAGAAGTTGGATGATGTGGAATTTTTCCTTCGGATTTGATTTTTTAAGGTGAGGGTATGTGAAAAGGGGAATTTACGTAAGGGGTAAAAATTCATTCCTATACATTTTCCTCACACTTTAGTGAGCATGAGAACTCATGAGTGATTTGGTAAAGTAGATCAAAGAGTTAGTAGGGTTAGAAATGTATACCTAAAAAATTGAGGAAGTAGATCATGATTTGAAAAACTCAAAAGCATGGGGTAGACAAAGGACTCCATAGGTACTCTCCCTAGGGAGTTTCAAACCAAAAGACTCCATAGCTCCACAGAACTATGAAGCTACATAGAGTACACCGAAGGCCCTCAGTCCAATGATGGAAAAATATTGTAGGATTAAAGTGTTTCATAGGCTTGTAGATTTGTAAGGAGGTGACCCCCAAGATCTCTCACATGAAGGAAGCCCCATAAAGTAAGCACCTTATAGGCCTACAAACCTAGATGGAGGAAATCCCCAAGATCTCTCACATGAAGGAAGCATAGAGAAGTAAGTGCCTCATAGGCCTATAGACCTGCAAGGAGGAATCCTCGAAGATCTCTCACATGGAGGAAATCTAGATGTAAGGGGACTCCATAGAGTCAGAAAGTGGCTTCACAGGTGCACCTGCAAAGTGACATGTTAATCCATAGATAAAACATGCCATGAAACACAAAACAACCACATAAGAAAACAAGTAGATAGTCATGCAGATAGTCAATGGGGTCCCTTGAGAACCCTTCAAAGGGGTTCCTCAAGAGACCTTCAAAAGAAAAGGGGTCTAATCAAGGGACTCACTATTTGAAAGTGTAAGAATCTATTCAACATCAAGGAATCCTTTCGGAAGATGTTCACTTCATCAAATAATTCAAAAGGAAGAAAATGCCTCCTCACAAGGGGAAGGTTGAGACTTTTCCCATAGGAAAAGGCTGCTCCCTCCTCAGAGGAAGATTTCCAAGTTCCTTCTTTATGAACACATGATGAAGGAAACACATTCTGTTAGTGGTCTAAGTTGAGAATGCGATCTTCAAAATAAAAATTTGCAAGGATTTCCAAGAAAAGATTCATTAGCAACAATTCATTTTTTGAAAATTGAAACATTGTGAAAGTGGCATTGTCACACATATGAGGGACAAACCAAGCAAAGAAGGGAGAAAGATAGAAGAGTGGAAGAGAAATAGCAACATTATAGACAAGAGACATAGGGGTGATATGATATTTTGGGGTTAGAGCTACTCACAGATATATATAAGTATAGTAATAGGATATAAATGAATGGTCATCAACCCCCTACTATATCAGACCATGTGAAGAATGCACGAGAAGACAAAATAAAAATAAAAAATTGGGTCAACATGGAAGGGAAGCCTAAATGCCCCAACCACTTTGCATCATCCCCAATTTGTTGAAATTCAAACACAAACATGGAAGAATGATGATACAAATAGAAGAAGGTTCACGACACAAAATCACTCTTGTATCCAAGCACCAATAAGGGTGAAAAGGTTCATCTAGGAAAAAATAATACAAGTATGGTGTAACACATCACAACACACACACATCTAATTTAAAGATAAAGAAGAGGCCTCCCCCTAACACTCATTGACCAAGAGGTCATCTTCTTCCCAATATAGATTATTACAAGGAGAAGGAAAAGGACCCTGTAGTGCTAGAATATTATGGGGAGGATCTTCTGACCCTCCCGCAACAAGGGATAAGGATGAAAGCCTTGTAAGGTCTCCTCTACTAGGCTCTCATGGAGCTATGGTCAATGATTTTGCAAAGATTACTGACAAGGCCAAGACCTCATCTAGAGAATTGAACATCCACCTTGTAGGAGTGCCATGTCGTACCTCAATAGATGGGGAAGACGGTATGGGCGAGATTTACCACTTGTCTCACTGAGTGATCAAGAGTAGTGACAAACTCAGGGGAAGTTGGGGATTTCTCTATTACTAAGATAGAACAAGCTAGCATAGGACCACCTTTCAGAGAAGGTGGGATCTTCTTTTTCCCTCCATTGCTAGAGGGGAAAACCTCTACTTTTGGCTTCGTTGGGGGATGTGAACTCTCCACAGATGAGGTAAGAGACGCAGAGGAAGATGAGGAGGAAAAAACCATGGCAAATACCATTGAATTATTTGGCATATCCATGGATTTAGTGAATGACAGGATGCTTGGGAGGGACATAAATATGGGAAGCCTAACCAAATGAGTGATAATCACCTACACCTTTTTGGGGTCAGATGCACTCACACTCACAACAAGACCCAAAAGTGAGATTGAACTCGATTGAACAGAAGTAGATGGGAGGAGAGAGGAGCACACAATAGGAGGCCCTAATACACAAGTGGTCATCTCCTCTTCCTTCCTCTACAAAGCAGCTTGCTCAGTCACCAGAGCCTTTCACTAGCACTTACACTCATGTGTGAGGTGGTTTCTATGAATGTTTAAGCTTGAGGTTGGGAGTTGTGAAGGGACAAAAGGCTCCTATTCAGCCATAGGGGTGTCCATCACAGTCATTTCTAGTAGAGGGATAGGCTCCTTAATGAGAGTAGGAGGAGTAGGTTGAGAAACAACAAAGTGAGTCAGCTCTAGTGCCTTGGTGGTGGGCCTCTTCCTATTCACTGCTTCGAGAGCAATAGTGGTAGGAAGTCACAAAGCCTAAGAGATAGAGGATTCCCTATGAGAACCATTTCTTCTACCATAAAATTAGGGCCAAGGTCCAAAAGGTTTAGTAGTGAGGTCTGAAATCCTAATATTAGCTTGATGCCAAGCACGCACCATCAAACTCCTTAAGTAGAATCTAAGAGTAGAAATTTGAAACTCTTCCTTAGAAAAAGGAGTGGAAGTGGCATCTTGAGAACTAGCCACCTTCTCTTTTCCCTTTCATGAAGAGGGGGAGCTTGTTGGAAAAAATGATCCAACAACTAGCCCCCACAAGACACCAATGACTAGTATCTAGTGTCATGCATCACGCGCACAACATCTTCATGGGATAATTTTAAACACTTATATATAATAGAGGTGATTCAATTCATGGAAGCTAGCCAAGGAATCCCTAGCTTCAGCCTAAACAAATTTGACTCTAGAATAACACCAAAGACTATGTCTACGAACCTAGGTCCAACTAGTACAAACATAGTTATTGATCCATACAACTTGAGACAAAGACCATCGTGTGTATGGATGGTAGAATTTAGTTCTTCATACTCCTCTCTTTGCAATGAATTTAGTAATAACACCTCTTCTATAATGACATTCACTTGGCTCGTGGGGCCAACTAACACCCCTGTGACAATGTTTCCATTGAGGTCAATGGGAATGTAAAGGGGAGATTGCTTGTTGTTCAAGGGAATATCTTGCTAGGTGAATGTCACATCCAGTGAGGAAATCATTGGCTATGTGGTAGGATTAATCATGACCATGTTAATGTATGCCTTGGTCCAAGTGGTAGAGTAAGAGGGATCGATAATTAAGTTGGAAGAATGCGATAGAAATGGCTTCATGTATATCTGTAACTTACTATTCACCTTCACCACTGATTTTTTTGCATTTTATTTATTCCCATCGAGATGAATGATACCATCCTCAATGTGTTCCTGTATCTCTTGATGCAAGTGCATACAATATTCAATATCATGTTTGTTGACTTGATAATACTAACAAAAGGAATTTGTGTCATACCAATAGGGGTAAGGTTCTTTAAGAGGTTTAGGGTTTTCCAAGGTTATGATCTTATCCTTCACCAATCTCTATAAGATGGAAGAATAAGATTCTGCTAACTTTGAGAACTTTTTATTACATCTAAGGCCATTATCATTCATAGCAACCACTACATTCACAACATCCTTACCCTTTCCCGAGATTGATACAATGGATTTCCCCTCTGAATGGTAGTGCAAGGATGAACCTCTAAACTAGACTACCATTTATTGATATTATCATAGCATATCACTCAAGTGCATGAAAGAAGGGTATTTCATATGGGAAAACTTTTCTTGCCAGGGTCTCTGCAAATTCCCTATGAATACCTTCTACACATTAGAATCAAGCAGTGGGTATGAGATCAATGAGAAAACACTTGATATTGTGCTATGAAATCAATTATCTTCTCATTATCCCCTTACTTGCATTAGATGAGATCTGAAAAGATCATCTTTGATATGATGTTGTCTTGGAACTGTCAGAGAAACTAATTTACAAGTTGATCAAATGAGAAAATAGAGTTTTCAGGAAAGGAACAATACCATTCGAGTGTTGTATACTTAAGAGATAGAGGGAATATTTTTTCCATCAATGCATCATGATGGAAGAAATATATGCACATGGCATTAAAGGTGGACACATGCATTTATGGGTCCCCTGTACCTCCGTACTCCTCAAATTTGGGAACCTCCATTCATTGTGGGAAGAGAGTACTTAAGATTGCTATCAATAATGGAATATGTTAGACAAAGGGTTGAAAGATAGGCTAGCCAGAGGCTTGGGAGAGACTCGCCAACTGGATTTGCATCTTACCCATATTCTAAAGAAGAGCGTTTAAAATAGGGTCTTGGGATGACAAAGGTCCAATGAGACATCCTCCATAAACACCATCAGATCCACCTCTGGAACCACCAATGTGTCCACCGCTAGATCCACTGATAGAGCCACCTCCGCTACCAAAGCCATGACCATGGCCTTCACCAAAACCACCTCCCCCAGCACCACCCCTACTGCCAAAGCCACCACCACTACCAAATCACCCACCACTCATGCCACTGAAACCTACACCAATAGAGGTGACAGGAGGGGTGAAACTGAAACCTAAGGGTGTTCTATTTGTTTTGATAGTTTAAGATCTCTCAAAGGTATAGGAGATGTTTATTGATGGGATTTTGTTAGCCATATACATCGACATGGTAGGCATTGGCATTCCTAACTATCTCTCATGATCTTCAAAAGTGGCCCCTTGTATAACATTAGTGTTGTTTGGAAGGGTACACAGTTTAGTCAAACTAGAGAGACTAGCAAGGATTTTTATGCTTGTTTGATATTTTCCCACCATATATTTTATTTTTCTAATAATCCAAGCGACTCTAGCCAACCCTGGGTCCTTTTCTAAGCAATTCTCTAAGTCACCAAACCCTTTTCTAAGTGTAGAGATATATTCTAAAGGAATGTGAATGGCTTCATGCTCATCTATTGATGATGGTGTAGGAGATGCAAGAGGAGTGGGGATGTGATTGATCTCTTCAAATAATCCTACCTCACCCCTCAACAACTACTCCTGGGTAAACAAACCAATGAAAGATCCAACAAAAAGGCCTATAGAGAAACCAATAGTGACCTTCGTCTTCTCCATTGGAAGGTGTCACACACTTCTCCTGAAAAAATACTTAGAAGTCATGGAATGGGTTGTGATGCTCATAAAAATTCACAAAACTTAGGCTTATGATGATCACCAAGTGTGAGGGATAAGTCTCAACACAAACAAATAGACAAACTTTGTTCACATTAGGTTCACCAAAAATGTTAGAGAGGGGAACCAAGCACACCAAAGCTCTAGGTCATGGAGAGCAGAGAGCAAAGGGCTTCCTTAACTTACCTCACTCTAAAAGGATAAGGATCGAGAATGAAGAGAACTATCTAGTACTTCTATCACTCTCTAGATCCAAGTTCAGGTTTAGGCTAGGTGAGTTGGTTTTTACAATCGGTATTGTGTCTTAGATAGATTTTTGTCTAAGGATGATAGTGTAGTTCTGCGACAATAGCATGGCATGCTTGTGTCTCTTAGGCATGTTGGTGTTTGTACAACTAGAAAATGATAAAAAAAACAAAAACTAACAAAAATCCTACTGACGACCTATCTAGTTAATCTAGATGGTAAAAATAGAATGATAAAGTATACGAAATAAATACTAAAATGATAAAGCAAGTAAATAAAAACTAAGGTGACGAAGATGATCTCGTAGAAGTGGTAGTTTTCTATCTAGATCCACACATATGTCCACCTATACATAAGAAAGAGGTGAAATTGTTGGGGATGTATAGGGGTTTTCCTTAGTCAAACCCCCATTTTGGTGTTTCCATCACCACACATAGCTAGAAAGCAATAGAGTAGGATATGTGATAAAAGAAAGAAAAAAGGAAACAAGGAGCACTACAAACAATATTGTGCTACTCAACAAAATAAAAAATGATAGGAGTGAATCATTACCACCTCTACTTGAAAGCTCACTAGCCAATGGAAGGAGAGAGCAAGCTACAAACTTGGAAAAATCACCACTGTCACAACCATGGTGAAGGGAGGTCTCACAAGACTCCAACCTCGTAACATTTGTAATGGCCTTACACTTACAATGTGGAGTTGATGGAGTGTTGCGCTACTGAAATGCTCAAAACTAGAATGCTAGAATGCTACTTGAGAGTGAAAAAATGAAGAGGAATTGCTTAGAGAGTTCAAGAGAATTTATAGAGAGACAAATGAAGTGAGAATGGATGAATTTGAAGGAACAATGAGGAAGAATCTTCCATTTTTAGGTTGGTTGGTTGAAGAGGGATGTTATAATTCATCCCTAATTGGGTGTGTAATTCCTTTTCCAACTCTAAACATCTGTGTATCATGCTTTCTTCCATGAAAAATATTCTCACCAACACAAAGGATAGATGCCAAGTGGATTGAAGGAAGTTGGATGATGTGGAATTTTACATTTGGATTTTATTTTCTAAGGTGAGTGTATGTGAAAGGTTTATTTATGTAAAGGGTGCAAATTTGATCCTATATAGAGCTATAAAATGTTGAAAATCCTAAAATTGTGGCCAATTGGGACTCATATGTCATTCTAGGTGAATTAGTCCCACATCTGAGTTCCTGAATAGGAATAGTTTTCTAGAAAAAGGGTATCTGAATCTGCAAAAATATTGAAAAACACTTGTATTGGGACTCATTCCCCACTTCTAGTGAATCAATCTTGTTTTGTTACGAAGTGTCCCAGGAGTAGAATATTCAACTGAAACTTTGCAAGCCTTTGAATATGGATCAAATAAGCACCTTCCCACTAATTTCATGCAAATTGGATGGATATTTTTCCCTAGATCCGAGTTTCATGATTCTTGTTAGCTTTTCATTGCAACTCTGATGACATTTGTGACTTTTGCATTTTGGTACTTTTGAAGGATTCAAATCCACTTTTCTTCAATCTATAAACCTGTAATCATATATGTAAATAGGAGAAAAAATTGTTGATTGTTAGTGAATAGGGGTTTTCCCCTTTTAGGTAATTAAACCAAATGATGAAATAATGAAAGATGCAACATAGGACATGAAACATGGGAAATGACACCTTGAATGATCAGTTGTAAAGAAAATTAGCAATCTTGCATGAAATGGCCATGAAGGACATAGATCTAGATCTTGAGATAAGTGTAGAAAAATGCTTAATCTTGTATCTTGAATTCCACATCACAACACTAGCTCAATAACATTCTTGATGCTTGATAACCTTCACATGATGATGGATCTTGGATTGCTGCAACAATTGATGAAGAATTCTACGCTTGAATGCTCTTGTAAACACTTGAATGCTCTTGTGACCTTTAATTTTATATTATGAATTCTCTCACAAAATTATTATGTGAAAATGAGTGAAAGTAACTTGTATTCATACTTAATTATGCAAGAATTCTTGAAATTACAACACTACAAGCTGACATCAGATCTAGGGGGACAAATTCTTGCCAAAAATTTGAATTAATTTTGATTTTGGGCCACACAAGACTCATTTGCACAAGGTGGTAAATGAGTCCTATTAGGCATAATTTATGGGACCATTTCTAAAAATGCTTAGAAAGGTGTGAAACTAGGTCTGAGACCCAAAAACCTAGGTGGCACTCATTTGTCAATGGTGGAAAATAAGTCCTAGATCACAAAATTTGGGCCATACAACCTGAAAGCACCTAAATTATGATTGGATATTGATTTATGTCAGGATTATCATCAAAAAGATGCATGACATGATGCTTGTGGATACAAAATAAGGCCAAATAAAGCATAAAACAACATAATTATTTATGAAAACCCTAGAAAAGTGTGAAAGTGTTTTACAACACTTTACAACACTCTAAATAAGGCATGATTAAGGTTTATTCAGTTTAGCTAATTATTAAAACCTCATAAAAGTGTGAAAGTGTGTTACAACATTTCACAACACTTTAGAAAGGTACCATTAAAGTTCATTAGTTCTCAAGGGCCCAAGTCCTAATGCAAGTGTCTTAAACACATTACAACACTAAGTCAAGGAATCCTTAAGCTCAATGTCACAAGCAGGGGCCAAACAAGTGTGATAATGTTGGTGTTGGTGATAGTTTTTGACACTACAATAGTATTTGATGAGATTGGTTTACCAAACTAGCTTATATATCTTAATATTAATATGTATAGTATATGACTAGCGTAGTGTAGGAAAATGTATTTCTTTACATTTTTTACACTTTTTTGGGCCCTTGTGAGCTAAATGGACTTAATTGTGATTTATTTAGGGTGTTCTAAAGTGTTTTCTCACACTTTCACACTAATCTATGGTTTTGTTAATTAATTGGGCTTCTTTATGCCTTATTTGACACTATTTTTCATTCATAAGCCTTAATTAATGCATATTTTTGAGGATAATCCTAACATATATCAAGTGACCAATCATAAATTAATGATTTTACATGGCATGCCTCATATTTAGTGATCTAGGACTCATACACCACACTGGGCGTATGAGTCCCACCTAGGTTTTGGGGCCTAGATCTGAATTTCATATTAAACTAAACCTTTATTGAAAAGTGTGTCCCAAGCTTAGCCTAATGGGACTCATATGCCCCAATTGGCGTATGAGTCTTGCTTAGCTTAGACCTAAATTTTAATAAAATTGTTGGTGGGATTTTATTCTTGTAGATCTGATGTTGGCTTGTAGTGTTGTAATTTCAGGAAATTTGGCATAAACAAGTATAAATACAAGGTTATTTCACTCATTTTCACCTATCAAGTTCATGAAGCATTCTTATAGAAAGTTTATGATTAGAAGAGTTTACAAGAGCATTCAAGAGTTATTATCAAGTATTTTGAAGTACTATTCAAGTATCAAGTGTCATGTCAAAGTCATCATGCATCATGTTTGTTTTTGAGCTAACATTTCTGATGTAGGGTTTTATGATTCAAGCAAGAATTCAAATAAAGATCAAGATCATTCAATCAAGTGTCAATAGCCACATTCATTCTAGCTATTTCATACATTTTTGTAGCCTCTTATTTAAGATTTTGGTGAGTTGCAACATTACATTTTTTTTCATTCATCATTCCTTCATTCTATTCTATTTTATTTCAAGTTTTGATTACTAAAATGAGGTTTGACCAAGGAAAACTCCTATCCACTAACAAAGAAACATTTTTTTCCCTCTCTTTGATGTGTGATTGCAGATCTAGGTGGTTTAGGTTGATGATCCATTGAAGATCGAGATTGGAGAAAATGTATGAAGTTGTCAAAGTTGTCACCTTATTTGCAAGATAAAAAAAGTCACTTACAGAGAAAAATTCAATGATTCAATCTTGGAGAATTGGCAAGAAGAAAGCTATAGGAAGTCATTAGAGGATATCAAATTTTGGAAGAAACAATGATACTAGAACTATATTTCCACTTGTGGAATGTGAGTCCCAATATACCTAAATTCAGACATTTCCAACAAATCCTAATTTTGCAATTCTAGATTTTAGTTTCTATTAGAAACCCTAATCTAGGACTAAATTGCATAGCCTAGCATATGATTCCCAATGTGTATTAAAGTTAAAATTTTCCATGTTTTAGGTCTTCATCCAAGCTTCTTCAGTTTCCAGGTGCACCTTTGTACCCTCTCTACCTTTTATTCTACATTTCGATTTCATAATTTATGTCATATAGTTAAGTTTTGCATATCATTAGGTTATTGTTAGGTTTTGCATGTTACTTTTCTTTCGAAGCCATAGATTGGTGGTGAACCCATCTTTAGTATTTAATCACACCCTAAGACAACCTTTATCATATCTCTTTCCCTTATTTCATCCTTGGATTGAGATCTCTAGGGTTTCCTACATTGAAACTAAGTGAAATAGGTCCTAAACCCCTAGGTTCCATCTCCCAAAATATTAGAGTCCCCTATTTCTGATGTTTCATTTTCATGAACCTTCACTTTACAACACCTTATTTCTAATTTGGATTGCATCATAATCTTAGATATAGCTTGCATTAACTTTGCATTAGGTCTTGTATTAGTTAATTTGCATCCAGGGTTTCTAAATTTTGCATTAGTGAAAGTGCATATAGGTTACATTTTTACCTCTTTCATCATTGAAATTCACTTGAAATATACACTTGCACTTAGTTTACACATCATACAAACTAGAAAACATAAAATTCAATCAATTTTTTAAAAAATTTACACAAAAACCCTAATCTTAGACTCATAAATCCCTCTAGGTGATTTAGTCCTAGTACAGGTGGTTCTACTTGATTTATGAGTATTCTATGTTGACTATTTATAAAATTTGAACCCCTAAAAAACCTTGATTGGGACTGATACACCCCTTTGGGTGATTTAGTCATGTTTTAGATTTAAACTATATTTTCTAACATGAAAAACTTTGTTTTTTATGTTTTTGATTATTGTTGTTAGTTATTTTTTCAAGTTTGTAGGATTTCTATTTCATTTATTTCATTACATCTAGCTTCAATCAGTTCATTATGTGCATTGCATAATCTCAAAATCACATTTACACCTTTTATTCTAATGTCTTGCATTGCATTTCATCATGGATATGTGCTTTGGTAAACTGTGGATATCCTTGAAATCCTTAGTGGATGTGTCAATTCATGCTTTTGGAAATGATCCTAACAAAATTGAACTTTCTCATGCTCACTCAATTCCTAATGCATGTCCTCCTCATGATGTTTACATCATTGGAGAAGATAATGTTAGCATGAACAACTTCCTAAATGATTTCCTTAACAACCTCAAGACTAATACATTATTTTAGACTTCATTGAAACAACTAACACCTCCCATCATCCCACCGCTTGAGATGTTTTTTTCATTTACATCTTGAAATTGAAATGTAAAATAATCTTAATTTCCCTATAACAGGTGAACCTAGTCCCTCTAAAAAAGAAAAAATTCAACCATTCTATGTTAACAAAGTGACAAACACTCCCATCAACTTAGAAGAAACATATGGAAAAGGCTTCACGATTTTAAGAAAACAAGGATGTGATACTGTAGTGTAGGAAAATGTATAACCCCACATTTTCACACTTGTTTAGGCCCTTCTTGATTTGTTTATCCCTATTTTTGTCTTAATTAGTCCTATTTTGCATCCACAAGCCTAATGAACTATATCTTCTTATGGATAATCCTAGCAAACATCAATGGATAAATGATAATTTAATGATTTTGGCTATATGTCCCTGATTTTTGGGTAGGGAATAAGATGCCATCTAGGTTTTCTTTTTCCCCTAAAGGTCTTGGGACCGTGATTTCAAGTGTGCCTTAAATGGGCGCCTTTTTGGAGTTTGTGCCCCAAGTTTCATGCCTCAAGACTAAGATGCCACCTAGGGCATCTTAGTCTCCCTTAAGGTATTTTTGAGATTTAATTTCAAATATTTGTGGAATTTTTCCTCCTTTAATGTATGAATTCATATGTTAGCTTTTTGTGGTGTAATTTTGGGATATTACACATAAATATGTATAAATATAAGGTTCTTTCTCTCATTTCTCATCAATCAAGTTGATTGAGCATTCCTGAGGAAATTTTATGAGATCAAGAGCAATTCATCAAGAATTTGGAGCCATCATAAGATTCAAGCATCACATCAAGGATATTGTTGCATCATGTTTGTTATTGTACTAACATTTGTGATGTAGGGTTTATGATTCAAGAAAGTGTTTTATGCAAGAGTCAAGAACCACATCCATTGCAACCATATCAAGCATGTTTTTAGCTTCTTATTACAAGGGTTATGTGAGTTGAAACATAGTGTTTTTTTCATTCATCATTTCCCTCCATTCGATTTGATTTCAATGTTTAATTACCAAGAAGGGGTTTGACCAAGGAAAGCCCCCATTTACTAACAATCAACAAGTTTTTCCCCTCTTTCATATTTTTTTTTGGATAGTTAGATTAAATACTTGAAGATCATTTGAAGTGAAAAGTTTCCAAGTTACAAAGTTGCATTGCAAAGTTAACAACTTCATGGAAACACACCTATAGGATAGATCTAGAAGTTTTAGAACCTAAGATGGGAGAAGAAGGAAGTGCAGACATCAAGCTTCAGGATCACACTTGGAGATTTCAAAATTTTAGATTAGGATTAAGATGGTAGTAACGGCATCTTAGTCCTCCAAGTGGAATTTTGCAAATATTTTTTTTGATCCTGTTCTAGTATCCAAAGATTCTACATTTTCCCCCCAAAAATAGGAGGGAGACTAATAAGATAGTAAGGGTATCTTATCCTTCCATAGCACATTTTGATAGGTTCTTTGAATTCCAAAATCCTCATTACATTTCAATACTTCCCAGGTACACACATGCCCTAACTTGTTGTTTCTTAATTTCATCATTTGCATTCATCATTTAGCTTGCATTGTTAAGTTTTGTGAGTTCAATGTTAAATTGTCTTTTCCAAGCTTTTTCTTAGTGGTGAACCCCTCAAAGCCTAAAATAACCAATCCTAGGTCTCCCTTCTTGAGAATTGACTCACCCTTTGGGATTGATAGCTAGTCCAATTTAGGGATCCTAGGACATAGTTAAATGACGTAAGGAGAATAAGGTGGGAATCTTCCCCCTATCTATTTTCTCATTTGGTACATTTTAGTGAACTCGACTTCATTTTAGAGCATTCATTTTCTGATTTAGAGTTCATTGAAATCCTCTATCTAGGTTGCATTCATTCTTGCATTGCATCTTTTATTACTGAATGTGCATCAAGGGTTTCTCATATTTGAATTATTGAAAGTGCATATAGGTTGCATTTTTGCTTTCTTGCATCATCTTATCTCATTGGAAAATTGAAAAGTGCATTTTTAATCATCCTAATTACATTTAGAAGCATTGTTATTACATTCAAAATTGAAAAAAATGCATTCAAATTTGCACTCAATTGCTTGTTATTAGTCACTTTTCTTGCATTCATTTTCACAAATTTCTATTTCTACATAGTAGGTCCCTGGATAAGAAACCTGGGAACACTATTATCAATCCATATTTATTTATTTTTCTAAAAAAAAAAACCTTACTAGGAGTAAAACACCCTTACTGATGTCTTGGTCTCTCTTTACGTTTCTACATCAGAATGGACTGTCTATGTTGATTACGTTTTGTTCCGATTTCTCAAACCTCAAATTCCTTCAGCAGGACCAAGACACCCTTTTTGGTGTCTTGGTTCTTATGGAGTTTGAAACTGTATTTTTGAAGGTTTAAATCTTCTTTTATATGTTTCCTAAGCCTTCTAGTAACATATACTATAAGTTTGGAAAGTTTTGGCAACATCTATTTTATGCATCTAGGTCAAAAACGTCAATTTAGGCCACTCATTTTTTAAATTATTTCAATTACAAGGATGATTAGATCTGAAATTATTACATTTCTAAAACTTTGCATAATATGGATAAAAGTGCTTTTCACTTTTTCATATACATTGTTTACATTCATAAAACTTTGCATAATTTTGATAAAAGTGCTTTTCATTTTTGGATATACATTCTTTTCATTCTTAAAGTTTTTCATACATTGGATAAAAATGTTTTGCATCTTTGGATACACATTTTTTACATTATTAATGTATTGTATGAGATGGTTAAAAGTGCTTTTCACTTTTGGTTAAACAATGTTAGTACCTTACCTTTCTAGGAACACTAAGAAAAACTTCATATCCCCTCCCTATGAGAGTGTTTTAGTGAAAGAGAATACAACCTTGGACAATCCTAACAATCATATTCATTCTTCTCCTAATATCTCTCGTATTGGTGAATAAGATATTTTGTGTTAGAAGGACCAATCAATGAGACTTTTGAGATTCCTAGTTGTTTCTCTCCTTCTACCTCTCTTAGTTGACAAGACATTGATGAAAAAGAAGAAACAACCATAGGTAATCATGACAACCATATATTACAACAAGAGACCATTGAAACCTACCTAGATTCATCTCCCAACATCTCCTCATGTGATAATGATGAGGATATGTTGGTGTTAGATAATCAAACCCTTAAGATCTATGACAACCATCTTTATGATCCTTCCTCTATCTATCCTATTTGGAAGACATTATAGGAAAAAGGAATGAAATTATGAATAATCATGATAATCACATTTTTTCTTCTCCTAGTATCTCTCCTAGTTCTAAAGAGGATACTTTGATGTTAGAAAAACCAATAGATGAATGTCATGACAATCTTAGGTGTCTCTCTTCTCCTGGGGAAAACATTATGGAACAAGACAACAACATCATTGATGAAAAATAAAATTCAACCATTGATAACTCCCTTACATGTGATGAAGTCATCTTAGAAGAACCAGTCCTTGAATGTCAAGAACATTTGGTTTGTAGTTCTCCTAAAATCTCTCCTACTAGGGAAGATATAATAGTAGAAGAAATTGAGGACATTGTCAATAGTAATTCCTTAGATGAACATGATGAAGTAACATTAGACTCCTATTTGTTAAGAAGTCATGAAAATAAAGATAAGTCTTTTGAGGTTATGCACATTAAGGGTATGTGTAGGATCATCATGGAAAAAAAAGGCCCTTAAGTGGCAATGAAATTCAAAAAAAATCAAAGTTAGGCAACTTGACATAAAAATTTGAATAATTTATCTATATTATTTCAAAAGTATTTAAAAATATAATTTGTATCAAATTGAATGTAATTTCTAAACTACTAGTTTAAAAAAAAAAACTATTTGGTGAAAGTTTGAAATTTCAATGAGCACTTAAATTTCAGGGAAAACATAAGAAGTAGGTGTCTTTCTAACCACCCTAACCACAATAAAATGATAATATTTTTTTATAATATTTTAGATATAAGTAGAAGACTCACCCTGATGTGATGCATATTTTTTGTAATTTTTTTCCAAGTAAATAATTAATTATTAATTTTTTATTACAAATTTTAAAAAATAGAAAAACTCATATGTCTGACCACCTTAACTTGGTCAAAACTTCATAAAATTATTTTGTTTTTTAATCCTATAGTATGTGAAGCATAGAATGTTATGCATGTTTTAGATTCCAAAAATGTGATACCGTTTGAAAGCTATATATGTTTTTCAATCAGCCTATCAATCAAGACTTTAGTTGTAATTCAAATAGAAAATGAATAATAATTATTTATTAAATTCAAAGTAAAGCATAATTTATATTTGTCAAAAAATGAGAATCTCCTTTAGAAACCCTTTTTGGTTCATCAATTTTGGGTAAAACAAAAGTCATCGGCTACATACCCTACACATACCCAGCATACCGCCACTTTTTGGCCCATCATGATCCTGCACATACCCTTAGATATGGCCTTGAATTACTCTCCCAAACCTAAAATTATCATTTATACACCCTCTCAGATACAAACTGTTGAAAACAAACCCTTCCTTATCCTAAAACCACCTAAGAACAATGTTTCACAACAACCGAGTTACAATATCATTGCTCATACATACAACACTAGAAACAATACACAACCAAGAAAAACAACTTCAACATCCCTCCCTTTTCCTAATCCCATTTTTCCTAGTGCTCCCTATTTAACTTTGCATAATGGGAAGGAGTATGATCTTGTTGAACAACTTAGGAATACTCCTACAAAGATATCCCTATGGGATCTAATTTGGAATTCACCTAATTATAACACTATGCTTCAAATATCATTGCAAAAATTTGTGGTTCCCTCTAGTGAAAATCTAAATGACATAGGAGTAATGATTCAAGGACTAAATGCTGGCATTGTTTTCCACCAAAGTGAGTTCCCTCCTTTGGAGGTGCAAAAATAATATGATGCTTTCATGATCATAGCTTAATACAATAGCATAGGGATAAAGTGAACCTTTTTTGATAATGTCTTTCCCCTTAATGTGTGTAGTATAAACCTTTTGGATAAGCTTGGTGTCAATAAAAAATCCAACCCACCTCTTTATCTATTAGTGGCTTTGAAAATGTGGGAAAATGACCGCTTGGGATGATCACATTACCTATTAAATTTTAAAAAATTACATTACAAAGCTTGATTCATGTTATTCTTGATGATATTTCATACAATTTCCTTATAGGTAGACCATGGATTCATGATATGCATGTCGTGCCTTCAAGTCTTCATCGCATAATGAAGTGTGTCTATAACAACAAAGTGTACACAATCAAAGCTAATCCTGAACCAAATAGTTGTTTGAACATTGATTAAAATAAGGAAAATCCTATAAAAACATTGACACCAAATACACAACTGAAATATGCAAAAGAAGAACAAAGAGACAAATTCCCTAAACCCTTCAAAGTGATATCACTAGACGATTTGGGATCATTGAGTTTTGAACCAAAATTCATGGTAGAATACAAGATCAAAAGAAAAGACTCTAAAAAGGGAAAAGAAAAGGCAGTAATTTCAATACAAAATTCAAAAGATCCTTTGAAAGCATCCACCTCAACCACTTCAAAACAAAAGAAAATAAATTACAATGAAAACTTTGACAAAAGTGACTATCAACAAGCACTAAATCTAAAAGAGATGAAGAATCTTCATGGAGAAGGTTATGAAATGTTGAAACAACTTGGTTATAGTGCAAAAGGATGTGGTGCTAGAGAACAAGGTATTTGTGTCCCTATAGAGCCTCAAACACAAGAAAAGACTAGTGGTCTTGGTTATTGTCCTTTGATATAAATAAACAAGCCTTGACTTAACATCAACACTCTTACAAAAGATTCCTCTAAGCCAACTTTAACAGTAGTCCATCCTGAATTGATAGACACTAGTGGTCTTGATTTTTATCATGCAAAACACTAAGGATTTGGAATTTGATATATTTTACATATTCCTTTAAAGAAGAGAACAAAATCTCGCAATCTAAAGAGTCTTGTGTAAGTATGAGATCCTGTACTAAGCAAGAGATATCTTCATCACAAAATAAAGAACCATTTTCTACTTTTGATCAAGAGAGTATTTTTTTGAAACTCCTCCAAGATCATTTGATATCCCTCCCTCCAAGAACAAAAAAGAAAATTTACTACAAGAATTCATTCTATGCATGTCATAGAGTCCATGGTCATTCTACTAATGAATGTAAGGCTTTGAGTAATAAAATTCAACATCTTAAGGATTTTGGTCATCTTCCTTATGTGGGAGCACCTAATTCCTCTAATTGATACTAATTTGTACACAAGCAAGTTCCCGTCAATCATTTTGGGTCACCTTTTAGCTGCACTAAGTGGGGGCAAGGGGGGTATGTGTAGGATCATGATGGGCCAAAAAGTGGTGATATGATGGACATGTGTAGGGTATGTGGCCGACAATTTTTTTTTATTTTGAAGATTTTTTTGAATTTCTGGATTTTTGATTGTGTTGAAGTTTTTTTCATCAAACGTTTTGAATCACACTCAGTGATCCATCATCAGGATGATAAAGAGCTAAGGAGATGAGAAAGGTAAGATGCAGACCTGATTTGCTTAAAAGGAAGAGAGGTAAGAAGTTGAGGAGAGAGAAGGGTACAAAGACCGAGGCAAGAGAGATTTAAGGTAAGAACAAGAATTGAAAGAATTAAAAATAATAAGAGAGAAAATATATAAGAGTGAAAATTTTTAATTAAAAAAGAACGTAACATGAAAGAAATAAAAGACACTGAACTAATGAAAGAGGACTACAACATAGAGAAAATTTCGGAAAAGAGAGAGCAGAAATAAATAAGAGAAAAAAACACCAGGAAATCTGAGTTAATATGCAAAATTAAATAATGTTGAAAACTTAAAATGAAATAAAAGAATGCTAATAAAATGAAGCAATTAAAAAAATTTCTTTTTCAACCTCAATTCTAACGCAATTAGTAAAGAATATTATATTTGAAACTATTAATGTTATATTTTAAAGTTGAAAATACTATCTATTAAAACAATAACGTAAAAAAGAAAGAAAATTAAATTTGAAACTAAAAATGTTATATTTATTATTGAAAATAATATTTAAGGAAACAGTAACATAAAGTAAGAAAGGATATTATATTTAATATAGGAAAAAATATCTATTTGAGGACTAAAATGACATATTTGATATTGAAAAATAATATCAGTTAAAATTGATGAAATGAAAAGGGTTTTAAAAGGATATTCTTAGCTTTCCACCAATATAAATTATGACGTATTTTGAATTTAATAAATAATTATTATTCATTTTCTATTTGAATTCTAAATAAAGTCCTGATTGATAGGTTGATTGAAAAAAATCTATAGCTTTCATAGGGTATCACATTTTTTGAATCCAAAACATGCATCACATTCTATGCTTTGCATACTATAGGATTAAAAAAAAAAATGAATTTCATGAAGTTTTGACCAAGTTAAAGTGGTTAGACATACAAGTTTTTATATTTTTTAAAATTTGTAATTAAAAAATCATAATTAATTATTTACTTGGAAAAAAAGTATTAAAAAATAGGCATCACATCGAGACATGAGTCCTCTACTTAAGCCTAAAATATTATAAAAAAATATTATCATTTTATTGTGGTTAGGGTGGTCAGACAGGGACCTACTTATTTTTTCCCTAAAATTTAAGTACTACTGCATTGAAATCTCAAATTTTCACCAAATAGATTTATTTTTTCTTTTTAACTAAACCTAGTAGTTTAGAAACTACATTCAATTTGCTACATATTATATTATTACATATTTTTGAAATAATATAGATAACTTAATCAAATATTTATGTGAAGTTGCCTAACTCTATTTTTTTTGAATTTGTTGCCACTTAAGGGCCTATTTTTTCCATGATGATCCTGCACATACCTAGGGGTTATGTAGCCTTGTCCTCGTATGTCACCTATCGTTTCCTTTATTGGTTAGTTTACTACCTTTCATGTACATATAAGAGAAAGCTTGGGATGTGAACAATATGCCTTAAGGTGGCTTGCATGTGACAGATTAGGTTATGCATTTTGGGGGCAACCCCTTCCCTTCACTCCTATTGTATGACATAGCTTCTTGGAAACATATGATTTGGAATAGGTCTTTTCGAGTAAGCTCTCATGTCTTCTTCTACTCTAAATAAATTTCTCATAGTAATGGTGTTAGAAACTACTTTAAAGTGGGTCATACATTGAAACTCATGTTTCATTGTATGATTTTCTTTCTTCCTCTAATGCATTCCTTTCTTGGTAGTGTCATTGGATTTGATTTCCTCTAAGAGTATTATATCTCTTTGTCTTGTCCTCTCCTAGAGACACTAACTACAATGTTCCTTATGATGAGACCATTCATTTTTCCTCTCTTGCAGACATTAGGCACAATTTTCTCTAAGAAGAGACCTTACATGAACTAAGCAAAATCTCTTTGAACATCCCCCCATCTTGTTGCATTGCATTTTTGTACCTTATTATATATATGGATGTATGGATTTGATATGGTCACCTGGGGTTCACCTAGTGAACAAATAGCTTCACTAGCCCTTGTGAGTCTGCATTTTCTTTTCATCCTTATCATAGTAATGGTTGTATGACATTGATATGGACCTCTTGGGGCTCACCTAGTGGAAAACTAGCTTGACTAGCACTTGTGAGCATGCATTTTGTTTGCATAGTGGACAACACATTCCACTTGTAAACCTTTTTGGACAAAAATTGTAGACCTGGTCCATAGTGCATTAGACAACCAGTCGAAGCTTGATCTGCTGCATTTTTCTTTATCTTTTTTCTTCTTTTTCCTTTTTCTTTCTTTGATGGTGTATGTTTGCGATCTGGTTATGGCTTCATACATCATCCACAAGTGTGTTCCTTTTTGCATATGTTGGTTTACCATAAGATCTTGATCCTAGGGGCTTGGCCACCCTCTTAGTTATTGTCATCCTATCATACTAACATTGGTACATTTGAACCCCTCTTGATTGTATGGTTGGCTACTTTAGCGTGATTTTGAAGCAAGTTCCTCCTCTCACTAAAGTAGGGGCTAAATGTAGTGTAGGAAAATGTATACCCTTGCATTTTCACACTTGTTTGGGCCTGCTTTGATTTATTCATCCCTATTTGTGCCTTAATTGGTCATATTTTTCATCCATAAGCCCAATGAACTATATCTTCTTATGGCTAATCCTGACAAACATCAATGGATAAATGATAATTTAATGATTATGGCTATGTGGCCCTGATTTTTGGGTCAGGACTAAGAGACCACCTAGGGAATCTTTGTTCCCCAATGGACTTGGGACCTTGATTTCAAGTGTTCCTTAAATGGGCCCCTTTTTGGAGTTTATGCCTCGAGTTTCAAGGCTCAAGACTAAAATGCCACCTAGGGCATCTTAGTCCCCATTAAGGTATTTTTAGGATTTAATTTCAAATCTTGGTGGGATTTAGCCTCCTTTAATTAATGAATTCATATGTCAGCTTGTTGTGGTGTAACTTTAGGATATTAAGCATAGATATGTGTAAATATAGGGTTTTTTCTCTCATTTCTCATCAAGCAAGTTGAATGAGCATTCCTAAGGAAATTTTATGAGATCAAGAGCAATTCATTAAACATTTGGAGCCATCATCTAGATTCAAGCATCATATCAAGGATACTGTTGTATCATATTTGTTATTGCGCTAACATTTGTGATGTAGGGTTTATGATTCAAGCAAGTGTTTTATGGAAGATTGACACCATTCAAGTAAGAGTCAAGAACCACATCCATTGCAACCATTTCAAGCATATTTGTAGCCTCTTATTACAAGGGTTTGGTGAGTTGCAACATAGTATTTTGTTCATTCATCATTTCCATCCATTTCATTCTATTTCAAGCTTTAATTACTAGTTCAAGGGGTTTGATCAAGGAAAACCCCCATTTACTAAAAATAAAGAAGTATTTCCCCTCTTGTATTTTTTTGTTTGTAGATTTAAGTTGAAAACTTGAAGATAATTTGAAGTGAAAAGTTGCAAAGTTGTCATCTTCATGAAAAATCCCCTATAGTCTAGATCTAGAAGTTTTAAAACCTAAGACCAGAGAAGAAGGAAGTCTAGACATCAAGCCTCATGATCACACTTAGATATTTCATAAATTCAGGTCAAGAATAAGATGGTAGTAAGGGCATCTTAATCCTTCAAGTGGTATTTTGCAAATATTCTTTTAGATCCTATTTTGGCATCTGAAGATTCTGCATCTGCCCCAAAAAATAGCAATGGGAATAATAAGATAGTAAGGGTGTCTTAGTCCTCCATAACACATTTTTGACAACTTATTTGCATTTATATAATCCTCATTAAATTTCCAAACTTCCTAGGTACACATACCCTAACTTGTTGCATAATTTCATAATTTACATTCATCATTTAGCTTGCATTACTAGGTTTTGTGAGTTGAATGTTAAGTTGTTTTTTCCAAGAATTTTCTTGGTGGTGAACCCCTCAATGCCAAAAAGAACCCATCCTAGGTCTTTCTTGTTGAGAATTAAGTCACCCTTTGGTGTTGATAGTGAAGCCAATTTAGGGATCCTAGGAAGTAATTGAATGACCTAAGGAGAATAAGGTAGGCATCTTCCCCCCATCTATTTTTTCATTCGGTTTAGATACAACAAGCGAACATGAAATTTATCAACTCCTAGAGCAAAGACCAATTCAAGATACTCCTCCTCTTCACATAAGTTTCCTTATTCCTATGGAATAAACTATGCCTGTTAATGATGATAAGGATGATAGGACAGTCTAGGTCCCCTTCCTCAACATATAACATGAGAAGTTGGTGAATCTAGCAAGAAACAAAGGCCTTACAAAGTAAATAAACTAAAATTCCCTTGTCCACCATCTACCACTGAATGGACTTTACAAATAATTCTAAACCAAGGACATATAACATTAACACCCATGATAAAAAAAGCCAAAGCTATACCCTAAAGATGTAAATGTTCCATATTGTCGAGACCATAAAGTTCTTTGACATAGTACTGATGACTTTGGTGATATAAAACATATATTTAAAAATGTTTTATATCATAGAAATAATCCCTTAAAGTGTTTCCTTTCACTCCTTTCCATGTAATAGTTGTAAAATCCCCATATTCTCACTATTACATGCTTTATATTCATTGGAAATCATTTCAAAATGCAAGGATCCCTCTCCCATCATCTATTTGGGCTCATTCTTTTCTTGCACACAGTGGGAGCAAGAATTTTATAGCCTTGTCCTAGAAGCACATTTGCCATTGTCCCTTTGGCTAGTTTTTCAATGAACATGATTGGGATGTGGATGACCTCCTAATAGTTTCACATGCATATGTCTTACTAGTCATTTGCACTATTTTATTGTTCATGTTTTGTGTGTGATTGCATGTGCATAATGTGATCCCCCATACTGTTATATTTGATGTATCTCTCTCTTTGTGACATTCCTCTATTTGTATCTACTTTCTTCTCTATGTCATAAAATATTTTCCTTTAGCTTTTCTTTGTCTTTTGTTTCCCTTTTGGGAATGACCCAAGGTGTTGAGACATTCATGTCTCTTCCATGTTGAAACAAAAGGTTTTTCTTTGTTTTCACTCTCTTTGTTTCATTCTTCTTGTTCCATGAGTATTTGGGCAATGATGACAATTCGAAGCTCTCTTAAAAAATTGTAGCAAGAACATACTGACCCCAAATCCATAGATCCCTCATGTGTTTGGAGTTTTATTTTGGGAGAAACCCCTTCCTTTTTCATGACATAACTTTATTTGGAAACATATCAATTGGCATAGGTATTTCCAAATAAGCTTCAATGTTTTCTTTATTTATTAGCATAGATCATTTTCTACTTTAAAGTAATTGTTCACTACATGGTGTTTAGCAATTTCTTTAAAGTGGGGGCATACATTGGCATTATTATTTTACAATTCATGTTTCATTGTGTAGTCTTCTTACTTCATGCGATGCATCTTTTTCTTTGTGGTGACATTGGGTGTGATGTCCCTCAAGAGTGTGATCTCTCTTATTTATATATTATATTCCTCTTAGTGGCTTGATGTGACATTGTGCATCCCCTAAGTTGTGAATCTTCTATTTTTTGATTGGTCCTCTCTTGGAGACATTAGGCACAATGTTCCCTAAGTTAAGACCTTACATGAACTAAGAAAAAATCCTTTGAATTCAACATACACTTATTTTTCATTTACAACAACTATTATATGTACACCTTGCATAGCACACTTTTCTTTCCTTTGGAGCCATCTTGTTTGTTCATGAGTTTCAAGCATACAAATCTTTGCTTTCCTCATGAAGCTCAAAGTTCGTTGTTGTGTGGAACCTTATCAAAGTTATCAGGAGGTTCCAAACTTAGGCATGACTTTCCCCTAGCCATTTTCTTGTATCTGGGAGTGCATACCAATTGCGTGCATATTTGTCTCATTGGGGGCTCACCTAGTGGATGGCCTAAGGTTCCAATAGACCTTGTAAGCATGCATTTGGTTTGCATAGTGTACATTTTGTTCCACTTGAAAAATTTCTTGGACAAACAAATTAGATCTGATGTGTACAACATGTAGGAAAAATAATCAAAGCTTGATCCACCCCTCTTTTTTTTGTTTTCCTTTATTCTTTATGTTTTTGGCAGTGTATGCTTGTTCTTTTTTGTTGATCCTTACATCATTTACATGTCTTTTCATGTGTGCCTATGTTGGTGTGCCATAGGATGTTGATCCTGGGGGCTTCATCATCCCTCTTGATTGTTGTCATCCTATCTCACTACCATAGGTACACTTGGACTCCTCTTGATTTGGATTCCTCTACTTTAGTGTTAGTTTGAAGAAAGTTTCTCCTCACAATAAAGTGGGGGCTAAATGTAGTGTAGGAAAAATGTATCCCTCTACATTTTCACACTCTTTTTGGGCCCTTGTGAGCTAAATGGACTTAATTGTGCCTTATTTAGGGTGTTGTAAAGTGTTTTCTTACACTTTCACACTAATCTATGGTTTTCTCAATTAATGGGGCTTCTTTATGCCTCATTTGGCCTTATTTTGCATCCACAAGCCTTAATTAATGCATCTTTTTGAGGATAATCCCAACATATATAAAGTGACTAATCATAAATTAATGATTTTGGACTGTATGGCCTAGATTTGATGATGTAGGAACCATACACCACCTTGTGCATATGGATCACACCTAGTTTTTGAGGCCTAGATCTAAATTTCACATTAAACTAAACCTTTCTTGAAAAATGTGTCCCAAACTTAGCCTAATAGGACTCATACCTACTAACTGGAGTATGAGTCTCACTTAGCTGAGACCTATTTTTAAATCAAATTCTTGGTAGTATTTTATCCTCCTAGATCTTATGTTGGCTTGTAGTGTTGTAATTTCAAGAAATTCGGAATAAACAAGTATAAATATAAGGATATTTCACACATTTTTTACCTAGAAAGTTGATGAAGCATTCTTATAGAAAATTTATTATTACAATAGTTTACAAGAGCATTCAAGAGTTATTATCAAGCATTTTGAAGCACTATTCAAGTATCAAGCATCATGTCAAATTCATCATGCATCATTTTTTTTAGCTAACATTTGTAATGTAGGGTTTTACGATTCAAATAAGCATTCAAATCAAGATCCATATCATTCAAGCAAGATTCAAGATCTAAATTTATGCTAGCCATTTCATACATGTTTGCAGCCTCTTATTGAAAAGTTTGGTGAGTTGCAACATTACATATTTTTTCATTCATTATTCATCCATTCTATTTTATTTCATTTCAAGGTTTGATTACCAAAATGGGGTTTGACCAACACAATCCCCTATCCACTAACAAAAGAAAAAAAAATTCCTTCTCTTTGATGTGTGATTGTATATCTAGGTTGTTTAGGTTGAAGGTCCATTTGAAGAGAAAGATTGGAGAAAATTTGTCAAGTTATCAAAGTTGTCACCTTATTTGCAAGATCACAGAAAATCAGTTAGAGCCTAAAAATTTAGCGATTCAGACCTAGAGATTTGGTAGGAAGAAAGCTACAAGAAGTCACCAGAGGATATGATAATTTTAGAGTAACCTAGATACTAGGACTAAATCATCACTTATGGCATATGAGTCCCAATATACCTAAATTGAGACATTTGTAGTAGATCCTGATTCAATAGTTTTAGGTTTTATTATCTGTTAGAAACCCTAATTTGGGACTAAATTTCCCAGCGTAGTGTATGATTCCAAATGTGTATTAAATTCAACATTTTATAGATTTTAGGTCTTCATCCAAGCTCCTTTAGTTTCTAGCTATACCTATGTACCCTCTAAGTCTTTTATTCTACATTTCAATTTCATAATTCAAGTCATGTAGTTAAGTTTTGCACATCATTGGGTTATGATTAGGTTTTGCATGTTATCTTTCCAAGCCCTAGCTTGGTAGTGAACCTCTCTTTAGTCTTTAATCACACCCTAGGACAACCTTTAACACATTTATTTATGTTATTTCATCCTTGGATTGATATCTATAGTGTTTCCTTGAGTGAAACTAAGTGAAATAGGTCCTAAACCCCTAGGTTCCATCTCCCAAAAGATTAGAGCCCCCTATAAATCTTATATTTCAACTAGATATATCATTCTTGAGACGTATTTTTTTAAAATTCATAAAAAATCATAAAAGAAAAAAAAAACCCCTCGAAATGATATATATTGGTGTATACTATATAAACTAGTAGTTTCGTGTAGTGACATGCGACAATCAGTTGATAGGTGAAGGGGAAGTTCAAATGGTAGGGATGTGTACACACATAGAAGGAGTTAAGAATAGGATACATACATATCTACACACAGGGAATGATAAGTTGTATTTTAAGTGTTATATGGAACATCAATGTCGCATTGATTGCAATGACTAATAATGCCATGTGTAGATTTGGATGTATGTCATAGTAGATGCAAACAAAATTGATACATATTGACACATTCTTGGAATGATAAGTCATATTTTGAGTGTTATATGGAACATTGATGCCACCATTGTTCGCAGTGATGGACAATGTATTTCGCTTATGTGCAGATATGTATGTATGTCATAGTAGATGAGAACACAATTGATACATACTGATCCCTATGTGTTATATGGAACATTGATGCAACCATTAATCGAGATGGAAAAAGCCACAAAACACAAAAAATCACAATAACAAACCCATGCAAAACCATTGCCACAAAATGCAAACCATAAACGTAGCAATATTGGTTTTAACAAATAATATAGTACTTTTTGAACAAAACCTTAATGAAGTTTGAAACAATATATCCTTTTCAATAGTACCCTATTGAAAATGAAACAATATAGCCCAATATAGAGAACAACAATGAACATCTCATGGAAATAAGCATAAATTATATAACATTAACTATTTTATTGTGTTGCAACCATAGCCACAAAACGAAAGCCAAAAATCAAAAAACATTGGTTTCAACAACAATGTAGATGGAAAAACCCACAAAACACAAAAATTCACAATAAAAAACCCATATGAAAACTTTACTTTAAGTGTTATATGGAACATTGATGCCACCATTAATCATAGCAATGGACAATGTATGTTCTTGTTTGGTTGTTTTGCAAGAACATAGAGTGTAAGCTTATTGAAGGCAGTCTATAGCCAAGCACTAGAAGGTATGTAATAGATAGGCATAGTAACACCCAAGAAAGATCAATTGACCACATGTAAAAATACTCATGTCATCATTAATAACCTCTTTATGATACAATTAAGCTAAGATAGTAGATCATATATAAGGTTGAGATAGACATACATTATGGTGTAGGAGCACCTCCACCTCATCCTCCATTTCTTTCTCATTTGATGGAAATTGGTGTTAGTTAGGGTTAATGTTGGTATTTTGAGTTTTTTTTTCTTTAATAAGGTATAACAAGACCATTTGTTATTATCTAGGTTGAGTTTTTGAGTTTTGAGTCTCAATGTGCACAAATGCACTATTGCACTAAAAGATGCTCTTATTGCCTTTGAAGGAAAAAAACATGAATTTGTATGTAAATGTGCAAGGTTGTGGGTCTTAAGGATGTAATAAGGCTAATTCCAAGCCATTTGAATGGTTTTAAGGTCTTAGGTCTTTAGGATTGAAAGGTTGCTTCAAAATGCAAAGTTGTTAAAATGAAATTTGGTGTAAACTCAACATTAATGATGTAATCTCATTAACCAATGGTTCCCTCCTTCAGAAATCAGTTGAGGTCCATTGGAGATGATGGGAAACAAGTTTAAATAGATTCCTTTGGTCGAGGCATAAAGTTTTTGACATTTTGAAGCATTGAATACAATAAAAACTCTATTTTTCTACCTTTTTCCTATGTTTTGCTTTGGTTTTGTGCATGGTATGGACAATGAATTCAATATACGACATCCTAGCATACATGGATTGAAAAAGAGAAGAGTATTATTTTCTTTGGTGATGATCTGACTCCATTTCATTAAGAATCAAAGAAGTTACACCCATTTTTCTAAAGGTGGGTCTGAAACCCTACCAAACAAGGGTTTGGTCACAAAAATGGTCATAAATCCCATTTCCACAGTGGGAAAAATATAAAAAATCATGGAATTATAGGTTTAGGACTCCTTTCCATGTTGCAATTTTTTTTTAGAATGAAATATGGAGTTATGTGGAAGGTATTTGATGCCCTAGCATGAGTTTTCCCTTGTAACAGTCCAAAAAATGGTCTTTTGAATGCCTTTTTCTTAGTTTTCTAATTGTTTGTGTAAATAGAATGGATGGAATTTAGGGAGAAAGTCTTAGGGAACCTATTGGAGTCAATTTAAGGAATTAGGGGTGTTTGGGTGTGCCTTGGTAGTTGTATTCCTTCTTTACACAAGCTTAATTGAGCCTTTTTGAGGCTTGAAAATTAGTATTTTGAATCATCTACTTTTGGAGTTTGATCCTATGTGTTTGAGAAAGTGTAAGGGTATATATGAGATGTCTGAAACTAGGTTTCCTTGTCTAGTTATTTCCTTTAATAAGTTTTTATCATGACTGTCCTCATTAGGTAGTGCTACATGAATGCATTAGTTTATAAGGAAGTGATGGAAGAATGGAAGGTTTTGAGTCCAAAGTCTAAATGTGTGGTCATGTTTTGTCATTTTGAGAGTATTTAATGCATCCCCAAGTCTTTTTGGTATGTATAGAAGTGAGATTCAAGTTGGATGGTTAAGTTGCTTTGTTGAAAGGAATAGTGAATGTGATATATAGAGTATTTGAGAGAATTTTTGAGGAAAATGTTGCTTCCTTGCCACTTTGCATCAAAGTGGTATCAGAGCATTAGGCAATAGGTTTTTTTTGCATTTTCCAGATTGAAGAAGAAGTGAAGAGATTTCAAAGATGCCTCCAAAGAAGAATGATATGGCTAAAGAGATGAAGGAGATGAAAGATAGGCATGCTAAAGAACTCAGAGAGTTAGAGGAAAGGATCATAGCCTTGGAAAAAAACAAGAGAAGGGATGTTGAAGAGATTAGTGAGACATATGAAGAGGAAGATGATGAGTTTGAAGATTTGGAAGAAGAGATTACTCTAGAGGATCAAAGAATTGCAATGTTGCTAAAGGTAGTGAAGAGTGACAAGCCTAAAGTAAAACTTGATTTTCCAAAGTATGGTGGTAGTTTAAATGATGAGGAGATACTTGATGGGATTGTTGTATTAGATAACCATTTTGAATGTGATGAGGTTCTTGAGGAGCAGAGGGTAAAGATTGCAAAGACTAAGTTGTAGGGCCATGCTTTGGTATGGTGGGATTACTTTCCATCTAAGAGGATAAATCAAGGAAAGTCTAAGATCACATCATTGGACAAGATGGTATCAAAACTCAAAGGTAAATTCTTACCCAAGGATCATCAGGTTCAAATTTTTAAGAAATTGCAAAGTTTAAGGCAAAAGGAAATGGACATTAGGTATTATATTGAGGAGTTCTATAAGTTAAGTTTGATGTCTGGTCATCATGATAATGAAGATGAAAAAGTTGCTAGATATATTGGTGTTTTGAGGCTTAATATATAGGATGAATTTGTTTTGGCTAATCCTAGGAGTGTAGAGGATTGTTATCAAATGGAAATCAAGGTGGAGGAGAAGCTTAAGAGGAGACAAGAGAAATTAGTGAGAGAAAGAGGTGGTCCTAGTGAAAGAAGAAGAGGAATACCTTCTACAACAAAGTAATCAAATGAAGATCAAGAAGGAACAAAAAAGGTAAATAGAAAAATTTTGATTCTAGAGGTGGTTTCGGTTTTAGAGGTAGAGGAAGGTTTAGTGCTAGTAGAGATTCTAATGATTTTGCAGGAAGGTGCTACACATGCAATGAATTTTTCCATCCTTCATGGAAATGTCCTAAAAGGGTTGGTAGTTCATCAAGTGGAGATAAGAAGATTGATAGAAGAGCACAATTGGTTCAGGAAGAGGAGTGTGAAAGCCATTGTTCTACAAGTAATAATGCAGATCCTAAAGTAGGGGAGATGTTGATGGTGAGTAAAACAATCTTGAAAGCAGCAAAAGAGGAAGCACCTTTGCAAAGAAAAAACCTCTTTAAGACAAATTTTAAGTGCAAGGACAAGGTATGTAGAGTGGTGATTGATTCTGGCTCAGCTAGAAATATGGTGTCATGTGAAATGGTAAACAAGTTAGGTTTGAAAATAATTCCTCATGAATGTCCTTATAAAATCTCCTGGTTAAATGATGATCAATCTTTATTGGTGAATGAAAAGTCTATTGTGGATTTTCAAATTGGTGGTTATCATGATAGTGTTGTGTGTGATGTTCTTCTAATGGACTGTTGTCATCTCTTATTAGGTAGACCCTAGCAATATGACAAAAGGGAAAATTTGTATGATGGTAGGGAAAATACTTACACCATAGTCAAGGATGGTTGTTATTTTGTTTTAACTCCTCTTGTTGAAGATGTTAAGGGAAAATAAAAGGACATAACATGTGGTAGGAAAGAGCCCCTAAATTTTGTAAAGGAAGACAAGAAATTTGATCATGTAATCAATTCTAGGTCTGCTAATACAAGAGCAATAGGTATGAGGTTTGATGTAGGGGTAAAAGAAGTGTCAACAACGAGTTTGTATGAAAGTGTGTTAGTAGGAGCCATTGAATTACCTATAGTCAAGAGCAAGGTTGAGAAATAAACAAATTTTGTAGGTGCATAGGTATATAATCCTGATTTGACAGTGGTAAAGCAATGTAAAGGGGCAGTGAGTGAAAGAGAAGAAAAACAGGACAGAAAAGATAGTTGCAAGCATGAGGAGAACAAAGAAAAGAAGATACATCACAAAGTTACTAATCCATATTTTTTTCAGGTGTAGAACATCATAAACAATAAAATTTTCTACATGGAAAAGATAAAGGACTATTTGTAGGCCTGAGGATAGAAAAAAAGGTAAATACACATGTGAATACATTCCAAAATACTAGTAGTGCATGACAGTTTATGGTTCCAGTCTACATGAACGAGTAGAGTGGATTTTTGGATTAGTGGACCTTGTTTAAAGCTTGGAGATAGTGGTATCAAATTCATCTCATGAGGCATGAGTCTTTTGTAGGGGGTGTCTGGTGTAGGAGCACCTCCACCTCATCCTCCCTTTTTTGTTCATTTGATGGAAATTGGAGTTTGTTAGGGTGGAAATTGGAGTTTGTTAGGGTTAGTGTTGCTCTCTTGAGTATTTTTTTCTTTAATAAGGTCTAACAAGACCATTTGTTATGATCTAGGTTGAGTTTTTGAGTTTTGAGTCTCAATGTGCACAAATGAACTCTTGCACTAAAAGATGCTCTTGTAGCCTTTGAAGGCAAAAAAAATGAATTTGTATGTAAATGTTGAAGTTTAGGGGTATTAAGGATGTAATAAGGATAGTTACAAGCCATTTGAGTGGTTTTTAAGGTCTTAGGTTTTTAGGATTGAAAGGTTGCTTCAAAATGCAAAGTTGTCAATGAAATTTGGTGTAAACTCAACATTAATGATGTAATCTCATTAACCAATGGTTCCTTCCTTCAAAAATAAGTTGAGGGACATTATATATTATGGGAAACATGTTTAAATATATTCCTTTGGTTGAGTCATAAATTTGTTGATGTTTTGAAGTATTGCATACAATAAAACTTTGTTTTTCTGCCTTTTTCCTACATTTTACTTTGTTTTTGTGCTTTGTATAGACAGTGACTTCACTATACGACCTACTAAAATACATGGATTGAAAGAGGGAAGATTATTATTTGTTTTGGTGGTTATATTACTCCATTTCATTAAAAATTAAATAAGTTACACCCATTTGGTCACCCTACCAAACAAGGGTCTGGTCACCAAAAATGGTCATAAATCCCATTTCCACTATGGGAAAAATATAAAACTTGGTGGAATGCCATGTTTAGGAATCATTTACATGTTGAAATTTGTTTTAGAATAAAATATGGAGTTATGTGGAAGATCTTTGATGCCCTAGCATAGTTTTTCCCTTGTAATAGTCCAAAAAATGGTCTTTTTAATGCCTTTTTCCTAGTTTTCTTAGTGTTTGTGTAAATCAAATGGATGGGAAGTGAGGAATAGGTCTTGGGGAACCTATTGGAGTCCATTTAAGGAATTATGGGTGTTGGGGTTTTCCTTGGTAGTTGGATTCCTTCTTTACACAAGCCTAATTAAGCCTTTTTGAGGCTTAAAAATCAGTATTTTGAATCATCTAGTTTTGGAGTTTGATCCTATGTTGAGAACTTGTAAGGGTCTATATGAGATGTATGAAACTAGGTTTCCTTGTTTGGTTATTTCCTTTAATATTTTTTTATCATGACTATCCTCATTGGGCAGTGCTACATGAATGCATTGGTTTGTAAGGAAGCAATGGAAGAATGGAAGGTTTTGAGTGCAAATTATGGTCATGTAGTCATGTTTTGTCATGTTGAGAGTATTTAATGCATCTCCAAGTCCTATTGGTATTTCTAGAGGTGAGAGTCAAGCTGGATGGTTAAGTTTCTTTGTTGAAAGGAATAGTGAATGTGATATATAGAGTATTTGTAAGAAGTTTTGAGGAAAGTGTTGCTTCCCTACCACTCTGCATTAAATTATCTCAAAAGGATAGTACAATTATGTGAAAGTTTAGAATATAATTCAAATTTAAAATAAGTGTATTTACATAAGTCATGCACAACCTTAAGAATAATTAGATGATTGCATTCATAGAATTTTATTGAAGATTGATACAAAAAAATTAAACTATATTTTTTAATTTTATTTCTAGCCATTCTAACCAATTTTGCAATCATTGATTATTCTCAAAGTTCATTTATAAGACATTAATTCCTTAAAATCCCCATTATGTGATTTGAAAACTCAACAATTTGAGGATCATAACAAAAAAATTCAAACCATTATCAATGTTGGGACTCCTAAAAACCAAAAATAAGAGTAGTTGATAGAGCCTGGCTGAAAACATTGTGGCAAGGATAACTTCATAGAAGATCTAATGTCGTTAAAAGATCCACAGTACTCATGAATATAAGCTAAGTTGATAGATAACTAACTAAGACATTACTATCTTATGTGAAAAAAAATTGTTTGTCTTGAGTATGTTCTACAAAAATCAATGGAAAATGTGAAGTTTAGTGCAATGAACATGTGCCATTGGTAGGCAATATGTAAATTAGGAAATATAAATATTTCTATAATTTATAGAAAATAATATGAAATGCATGTGAAATAAAAGGGATTAAATAACTAAGATGTAGGAATACCTTGTGGGTGCAATTGTAAGGAAATTTGGGAGTTTATCTAGTGAAAACTCCATAAAGTATTGCCTTCGGTAACTTTCATTTCAATTAGGTTGCCTCAAAGACACGTACATCTATGTCCTAAAGTTGAAACAGACATAGTTATTTCCCACACTAATCCTTCTGAGAGAAACACATGTAAATTCAACAACAATCAACAACACAGATGAAAGATACTATAGAATACAAAACACAAAGATTTTACATGGGGAAAACCCTTTCAGGTAAAAAACCCCACTCTCCAGAGTTTAAGCCACTGTATTATTCAGCAACAGGAACTTACAATATAGTTTCGGGCTCTTAGCCTTTCAAAGATTACATCTTGTTCATTTTGGATACAACTGGTAACAATAGATTTCCTTGTATAGTTTCTAATCACCCTCTCAAACTAAAAAGATCTTCGTACTGTTACAATACCATCACATATACAGTGCAGATCAACATAAGAGAAGTCAAACAAGATTCATGATCAAAAGCTCTCTCTTCTCCTTTGTTCCGGCCTCAAGGCCCCTCGGCCATACAACTAGCCTCTCAACCTTCACATCTCATTGGCTATTCAACTTCTAGCTTACCAACTTTCTTCTCAATGGGCTCTATGAATTGGTTTGTTTCCAACTATCATATCACAACTATTGAATCATCCAGCTCAACATCGTAGATGTTTTCACTTCCTTGCATAGAAGGTAATACGTCCATGTCACACCATGTAGGACGGTTATCCAAATGGTCAACAAATGATCAACTTCTATCGCATGTCGGTGAGACACTAACCGTATCTCTCTGATGCCACAAGTCATGACTATTGATATCACCAAGACTTCAATATGTTACCAAGACCTCACACCGAAGATCACAAGGTATTTCCAAGAGTTCATTAGTCACCAAGACTATCGCTCTTTGCCCATACATTACACTAAAGTCTTCAAGTCACATCCACCTCAACATTCTCATTGGCGAGACAATCGCCATTCAATGAGACATTACTTTGAGCTCAAAAGTCATTCTAAAGTATTCCTTAGTCACCAAGACTTTTGTCATTCACTAAGAGATCATATCAAGCCTTTAATTCATACCAAAACCCATTGTATTCCTATCGACATCCATCTATCGGCAAGAGTCTCCTCAAGTTTCACCGAAGCACCCGACAGTCGAAAAGATATTTGTCTTTCGCTAAGACCTCTCATCAAGAAAACATGTCATACCAAGTTAGCAAGACATTTTTCTTTCGCCAACACATCACACTGAGCTTCATGTTGTGCTAAACTTCAAACAATTGCCAAGAGTTATACTGACATTAGGATTCCCATCGGCAAGACAAACACCCTTCGCCAAGACATCGCCCCACAGGTTCCAAGTTACTCTGAGTCTATCCTATTGGCCAAACTTATTGCTTTCACCAAGACTTCATACCAAAGTCTTAAGTCATACCAAGCACTGCATTCACCAGTCGGCAAGACTTATGTCTTTCGCCGAGACCACATACCGAGCGCTCATGTCTTGTTGAGTCAGCAAGACATTTGACTTTGCCAAGACCTTTCACTGGGTGCCGAGAGCTACACCGATCACTTCAGTTGCATCCTCGTCGGTAATACCAACACTTGTCACCAAGACTTCATGCCTAAGTCTCTAGGTTACCCTGAGCCTATCTTTCACTAGGAGTCATGCCAAACACATCCCAAAGGTCATGCTGATATTGGCAAGACTTCCTACCATCGCCGAGACATCATTCTGACACATATGAGTTACCCCAATGATCCAGTTGCCATGAGTCTCCCTGACTCCACTAGGCACTTGATAACAAACCCTCCTCTCACTGAGACATTCCCACTCGACAAAGAGTTACAATGAATGCACCAAGTCACAGCAATAGGTCCATTCGGCAAGACTTAAACAAAGTCACAATGACATGAGGAAAACACAAGATTACTGAACTGTCAGTTGGCCAGACAACATGAATTTCACAATGGCCATGCTTTCTCAGAAGTTTCAGCCTGTAATATTGAGGCACATTTTCCAACAATCTCCCACTTGACGAAGATCACATAGGCACCTCCAAAGCAACCAGGAACTAATATCACACTAGCTCCACCAGTTTGAACCCAACAATAATTAAGACACCCAATCAACATGATTCAACATATAACAGTCCACAAGACAATCTACAAGAAAGACAAGGCATCCAACTACAACTCACTGACCAACAAAGCAACTAATCACAACCACCTAGGAAACCACATAGACCTCAAACATGCTCTCATGCTCCATCAAGAAATCAGCTCCAACATCCAAGATGTTCACCATCCAGGTAACAATCTTGTCATCTTCCAACATGGCACATGTGGAAGAAAGGTACAAGCCAAGGTGAATAAGCACCATTCCAATGAACACAAGAAAAAGATCCCAACAATCTTACCAACAAGATACTACTACCACTTCACTATGGTCAAAAGCTATATAGAAGCAATATCAACTTCCAAGCTTCAACCAGAACATAACAGTGAAGTCATTATCCAAAAACAAGATAAATAACACCAGTTAGAACAACAATCAGAATGATTGCTTCCATCCAATAGATAAACCAACATGATTGAAAATAGCACCCACAGCTCGTGCTATACCATCCAATCACACATACTTCAATAGGTATCACAATTAGTAAAATTATGCCAAATCAGAACATCAAATACAAGTTCTAGTGTCAACCAGTTGAAGAAGACAAGACACATACAAGAACTCCCACTGCCTGAGTAATTCAAATCTTAAAGATCAAAGGCATCAACAAGTCTACCAATAACAGCCCATAGAAAATGTAACCCTGTAGTACAAAAATCCACAAAGATACATGCACAACCTGCAACAACCTGCCACAAGAAACATTTCTCTCACCACAAACCTTCACGGCCACAGAGAGAAACTCTGCACATCATCTTCCTATTGAACATCCTCCTACATACACTTCTAATAGCCAGTTGTGTCAAGAATGATCTTCTTTGTATCCCAAAAGAAACCCTTAACAACATCCATCCGTTCAATCACCAAGATCAAACCATCTTTAAAACCAACATGGATGTAAGCATCTCAGAGAAGATCAAGCTAGTTCATTTCCCATTTCAGGAAATCAGCCCAAACATCATCTCCTACCAATTCTCATTAGTAACAAGGAGATAAAAGAAACTATACAACTTCCACTATGACTCTTCCAGAATCATTAAACAGTAATTCAAGATCCATACAATGAAAGTAAACTTAATAAAAAACATCTAAAAAATATAACGGCCCAAATACCTTTCAAATAAACTCTGAGTAGACCAAGAGTGGGAACGAGAATACTTCTTTCAAGATATGCAAGTCATCATGACTAATCCAAGAGAAATCTCCTCATAGGTCTCTTATTGAACTCACGTTCAACCAAGGTGAAGGCTTCTTAGACTTTCTGTTGAACAAATTTAACAAAAGTAAGAAGCAACAACACATCTCTCATAAGAGAATAGATAGCCTCACTTTATTCTTCATGTATCCATGAGTACTAGCAACCGATCATCTCATGCTAAACTTCAACTACATTACTTCACTAACACGAAGTATCAAGCAAGTAGTCAAAGCACTCAATACACAAAGAATTACCAGACCATTGTCAAAGCTTCAATTAGCTGAATCAGGAACTTATCATGACATCATGATCTACACATCTCCTTAGGAGATACCATGCTTCAAGTGACTTCTCCATTGTATCAAGTATAATGCACAATGCCAAAACTCCATTGTACAAGCAAGAATAAACCATGACATAAAGCAAATAGACTCAGAAACAACATCACCTATCAAGCACCACCAACACCTTAACCAAACACTCCAAGCATCCTCCATGGGTCCAAGATGTTGTACATCTTCAAATAATGTCCATGTAAAAGTGAAAGAACCCTTTTGCATCACTAAAGAAGACTATTCACCACCATGTGATGAATCCATAGTCACTGCTAGAGCTCCCACTGAAACGTGACATATGAGCTCTTAAGCTTCATGACCACCTGCTATAGGTTCCCTTAACCGACTATTCAGGTACTCAATAGTATCTATCCTCTCATCTCAAAACACCACACAAATGCACAAGTGACCACAGACAAGGCCAACTAACAAGTTTGTACCAACAATGAATCAACCTTGTGGATATAGACAGTCCACTTCTGAGTTGTCTCATAGCAAACATGTAGGTAAAGATAGCCCACAACATTGCACAACTTGTAGATCCATTCAACAGAAACGTGCAAACCCATCATTGCATTGGAAAATGCAACATTGAGATATCAAAGAGAATAACCACATAGACAACATGACTCAAACACTAGATCACACTAGATCTGACTTGCCAACATGTCCACTACGAGCACCATAATCAAGGAACCCACAAGCACCACCACAAGAATGCTAAGTGACAAATCACATACCAACACTCCCATGCAAAGAAGAAAACATACCTCCTCAATCCATGCACCAAGCATGCATGCAGACCTACAACTATCTCATCTAGCAACACCTCGAAAGGCCAATGTCTAGACAATAGCTTAACAACAACTCCACATGACCACAATTTTTGCTTAACATTGTAAAAACTACAAAACCATAGAGCCATGCAAGTACAAATCATCCTTAGGAAGAAACTAGCAGTTCAAGAGAATCCAGGTCCCTTTCAGACCAAATCTAAAACCACCACATGTACATGCATCCAAGAAAGAGAGAAAGGCTATTTCAGAAGCTTGCAAATCATCTAATGATTAACTCCATAGCCTTTTAGTATTCGAGGTTGATAGGAAACAATTCCTTCCAACACCAAGAACCACTACCTAGCATAAGCACTCTCTTCCATGACTAAGAAACAACATAGACTTCTCCATATCACCCAGGAACCTGTCACATAGAAACCAATATGAAATCTTTACTACTGCATAGCCACAGAGTAAGAAATCCACCTCATACTTCAAGGTTAAACCTCTACCAGCCAGGAGACACAAATCACAACATTATCAACTCCATTTTCCATATTGACCATCCTTCAAGTTGTATGATGTCTCAGAATACCACAAGGCTTCCACTCATCAAAGCATTAATACATTAGTCCATTCCTCCAGATTTCTTGCAGCCCATCAAGCTAAGAAATCTTAACAGGAGAAATATACAGAACCATCAACCATAAGAAGGCTCTGATACCACTTGTAAGGAAATTTCAGAGCTTATCTAGTGAAAACTCCATATAGTAGTGACTTTAGTAACTTTCATTTTGATTAGGCTTCCTCAAAGACATGTACAATTATGTCCTAAAGTGGAAACAGACACAATTATTTTCCACATTAATCCTTCTAAGAGAAACACATGTAAATTCAACAACAATCAACAACACAGATGAAAGATACTACATAATACATAACATAAAGATTTTACATGGGGAAAACCCTTTTGGGTAAAAATCCCACTCTCCAAAGTTTGAGCCATTGTATTATTCAGCAATACGAAGTTACAATATAGTTTCAAGCTCTTAGCCTTTTAGAGATTACATCTTGTTCATTCTAGATACAACTGGTAACAACAAATTTCCTTGTACAGTTTCTGATCACCCTCTCAAACTAAAAAGATCTTCATACTATTACAATACCATCACATATACAGTGCAGATCAACATAAGAGAAGTCAAACAAGATTCATGATTAGAAGCTCTCTCTTCTCCTCTATTCCGACCTCAAGGCCCCCCAACCATACAACCAGCCTCTTGACCTCCACATCTCGTCGACTCTTCAGCTTCTAGCTTACTAGCTTTCTTCTCAATAGGCTCTATGAATCAGTTTGTTTCCAACTATCAGATCACAACTATCGAATCATCTAGCTCAACATCGTAGATGTTTCCACTTCCTTACATAGAAGATAATACATCCAGGTCACACCACATAGGACGGTTATTCAAATGGTCAACAAACATCCAACTTGTGTCGCATGTCGATGAGACACTAACCATGTCTCCCCGATGCCAGAAGTCATGACTTGATATCATGAAGACTTAAATATGTCACCAAGACCTCACACTAAAGATCACAAGGTATTTCAAAGAGTTCATCAGTCGCCAAGACTATCACTCTTCACCCAAACATTAGACCGAAGTCTTCAAGTCACATCAACCTCATCATTCTCATCAGCAAGACAATCACCATTCGATGAGACATTACTCTGAGCTCAAAAGTCATTCTGAAGTGTTCCTTAGTCACCAAGACTTTCATCATTCGCTAAGAGATCATATCGAGCCTTTAAGTCATACCAAAACCCATTGTATTCCTATCGACATCCATCTATCGACAAGAGTCTCCTCAAGTTTCACTGAAGCACCCGATAGTCGCCAAGACCTCTCATCGAGCAAACATGTCATACCAAGTCCACAAGAAACTTGTCTTTCGCCAACACATCACACTGAGTTTCATGTTATGCCAAACTCTGAACAATCGCTAAGAGTTATACCGACATCAGGATTCCCATCGGCAAGACAAACACCCTTCACCAAGACATCACCCCACAGGTTCCAAGTTACTCTGAGTCTATCCTGTTGGCCAGACTTATCACTTTCACCAAGAATTCATACTGAAGTCTTAAGTCATACTGAGCACTGCATTCACCAGTCGGAAAGACTTATGTCTTTCACTGAGACCACATATCGAGTGCTCATGTCTTGCCGAGTTGGCAAGACATTTGACTTCACCAAGAGCTACATTGATCACTTTAGTTGCATCCCTGTCGATGAGACCAACACCTATTGCCAAGACTCTAGGCCAAAGTCTCTAGGTTACCCAGAGCCTATCTTTCACTAGGAGTCATTTAGAACACACCCCACACCATCGGTGACACAAATTCCCATCGCCAAGACTTCATAGCAAAGCTTTCAAGTCATACCGATGACTCCATTCGCCTAGACATCTCCCAGTCACCAAGACTACATGCCGATAGGAGCAAGTCATGCCGATTTCCTCATCAGCCAAACAGACCAAAGGTCATGCCGATATCGGCAAGACTTCCTATCGTCACCAAGACATCATTCTGACATATATGAGTTACCCTGATGATCCAGTCGCCATGAGTCTCCCCGACATCCGCTAGGCACCCAATAGCAAACTATTATGTCGTTGAGACATTCCCACTTGGTAGAGAGTTACAATGAATGCACCAAGTCACAACGATAGGTCCATTTGGCAAGACTTAAACAAAGTCATAGCGAAATGAGAAAAACACAAGATTATTGAATTGTTAGTCAGCTAGACAACATGAATGTCATAGTGACCATGCTTTCTTAGAAGTTTCAGCCTGTGAGATTGAGGCAAATTTTCCAACAATAATGAGATGTAGTATGAATAGAAGAAACGAAGGCCTACTCTCCACCCTACCATATTGGGTCATGTAGCCTCATGGGCTATCACCAAACCCCTTAGCAAGAACATACATTTCCCACCACTATGACCAATGGTGAAACCAATGTTTCAGTACTTGATAATTTTCTTTAGTTGAAATTAATGTTATAAATTTTTAAAAGTATATATAGTTGTATCATTTATGACAAATAATTTGACATGTAGTTGTGAAATAAGAGATGGAATAAAGGAAATATAGCCTTAACTTTTATATAAATAGAATGTAGTTGTAGCTTGTACACCATGCCAAACATGTGATTACAAAGCTATTTATTATTTAACCGAGATGTGAAATTAGAGTTGAGAATATTTACAATCTAAAATGATTTCAATTTGATATAGTTAGACACAAGGAAAATGTGAAGTTTTGTACAACGAAGATGTGTCATTGGTAGACAATATCTAAATTAGGAAATATAAATAGCTCTATAATTTATAACAAATAATATGTAATGCATCTACAATTGAAAATATCACATAAACAAGATGCAAACATACCTTGTGGAGAGAATGTGACACAGTATGTTTACAATTAAAACACCCATATAATTTTGTTTTGGCACCTAAGAATTTTGTTCAATTGAAATTAGTGTTATTCATTTTAAAAAGTATATATAGTTGTATCATTTGTGACAAAGAATTTGAGATGCATTTGTGAAATAATAGATGGAATAAAGGAGATATAACCTTACCTTGTATATAAATGGAATGTAGTTACAACTCATACACCATGCAAACCTTGTGATCGTGAAGCTATTAAGCATTGTCAAGATCTACAGTTACAACTGAGAATGTTTGCAATCTAAATTGGTTAGAATATGATATATTTATATACAAATGGTTCAAAGGTGAGAGCATTAGTAGTGACATCATTGACCAAAGAGTAGGAAGGTATTTAGAGAAAAGTTAAATATAAATGTTATTTGGTCAACCAAAGAAGAGGAAGGAATCTAGGTTTGTCATTGGAGGAGACAAGAAGCATAATGCAAGAATTGAATAGCAACTTCTCTTAGTAATCACCATAGAAGAAAATCTTTGGCTAGCTTGGCAGTACTAATTGCAACTGCACTATGGAGAGAACAACAAGGAAGAAAAAATAGAAATGATGGGAATTTTAAATGCATTGAAATGAAGAGGGAATGGAGAAGTGGTATAGTTATCTCAAAGAATAGAAATATTTCATCATGATGGAAATGCACACAATTGTTGGAGGCGATCCTCTTCTTTTATTCAAAGTGCACTGTATTTTTTGGAATGTAGTCTAGAGTATCTATCAAAAGAGAAAGGTGAATGTATACATATTCCTACTATTGATTTTACATAGGAAAGAGCTATTAACATTAGACCTTGTATTTCTTTAGTTTCAATATCTATTGTAGCTCTCTCCAGTGTCAAGTCTTGTGATTTATGTATTGTTATTTCCCTAGCCATTGTCAAGGGGAGTTGTCTTCAGCTACCCTGTGTGATTAGGGGAATGGGGATGGATTTTAGGTTGTCTCAATCCCATGTTGGGCCAATGTAGTTTGGTAAGTGGACAACAACATATTTAGGTAGTTAAGGTGGTTTAGCACCCCTAGAATATACAATAGACTTCACAAAACCTAATGATTCATTAACCAAGCTAGCTGCCACCAAAAGATTTGTTGTTAACATTACTTGTTCGCTAATTGCAAGTAAGAGATCTGCTTGAAGTTGCTCATCATCACCATAATCAATTTTATTTTGTTAAGTAGTTTCATCAACACTAATTGCAATAGGAATATTTAAATATTGAAGCATTTTTCTATTGTGCAAGGCAACCAACCTATTTTTTGGGAATAAGTGAATAGCTACATCAAACTATTGGTTTTTCTTAGTTGAAAGCATGGAATTTGTTCAATTCATAAGAGTTTTCCAATCAACCTAAGATGCCTAACAATTTCTAATATTCCTCTTGTTCGATTCATAAGAACTATTGTTGTGTATTGGATTGTCCATGCTGGCAGAAGACTATGTCAAGCATGACAACAATATTAAAAGTGCACCAAAGAGCCAAGGCTGAGGAGTGAGAAGCATAGATAGGCTTGTCCAAAATAGGTGGCAACTATCCTAGGTCACCCACAAGTATAATAGAGGAACCACCAAATGGCTACATATGTCTAGCAGGAAATGCTTACCGCAATTGACTATCTCTTTTGAGTAACAACTTGGGCCCCAAGAAGCTCATTTCATCAATTAAGATGTAATTAATATTTTTGAAGTCCTCTTGAAATATGGTCAATTTATGTCCTTTTAATGGATTCATATTTCTAATTGGTATTCAAAGAGTTGTATGCACTATAGAGGTACACATATTGTAGACGGCCACCCCCACTAGTGCCAAAGCAAGCAAAGGATCCATTCTATGATTCGGTGATGTATTTAGTGTTCTTTGGATGTTGTCTATAACAAACAATTTACTTGTACCAGCAATGATGCAGAGTGGCAGGGGAAGATAGTCTCTTAAGAGCTTCTCTCAAATACGCTCAAATAAACTCCTTAATACACCATACAACTAATGAGCAAATTAAGCATTATTTTAAATCCACACACCCAAATATAATCAGGAGGCTTGGAAATGACTCATAATCTCTTAACATGGCTAAACTAAGCCAACAAACAAGACTTCTCACTTTGGAACACTCTTTCATCTATTGCTGCCATATTATGCCTTGTAGCCCTTGTAGCCATGTCTAATGGACAGTCAACATAAAATCCTTCTAGTGAATGAAACCAGGCCAAACTCACTGGTTTTTGACACTTGATACTATCCTCCACAAACCCCAAAACCACAAGTTTTGACTCCAACACAAAGGGCAACAAATGACATGTTTTATAATGCTACAAGGAGGCCTAAAAGACACTTTTCAATGCAAGTATGGTCACCTTGGCACACCCCAACACCCCTAAGCCAATTAATGCATTCCTATACCTTCAATAAACTCATTCCAACTGCTCCCAAGCAACACAAAACAGAAAACTCACAAATCTTACCTCAAATCAGATTTTTGCAACAAATTTTGGCTTGTCACATAGAGATGCCAAGCCTAGGGTTGCTCAAAATTTGCACCAGAAGCCCTTCCATCCTCCAAGACCTTCAATAACATAAATTACATGATCTTCCTCACCTTCACACCAAAAATCAGGCCATGAGCAAGTGGAGAAGGCGAGTTATAAAGCTTTTTAGACCAAACCTGAATTTTGAGGGTTTTCCAGACCACTTTCAGTAAAACGCGAATATCTCTTTCAATTATTAATGAAAAAGGCTCAAACCACCACCAAAAGAAAGTTAGTTCAATTATCTATCGATCCATTGTGGTCTTCAGCCTGTACAGTAGATAATAATTCCGTACCACGCATTTTAGCAGCAATTTTACACACAGAAAATGAAGGAAAACAGGGTTTCTTTTTATTCAAACTTTCTCCAAACTTCAGAATCAACATGCCTCGACCAAAAGAGGCCTATTTAAACCTTTGAAACCTCTTTCCAAATCCCTCCAACTGATTTTTGAATTAGTTGGATGTTGGAAACAACTAATTTTTAAAATATTCCAAACTAGACTCCTAATTGCCTAGTTAAGGCAATTTATACTACTCTCACGAAGCCCACTTACAATAAACATTTAAAAGGTGTTAAAACACCACAAAACACATCAAAAACATCAAGGAGACTCCCCTCAAATACCTGGTTGCACCAAGGCATCTTAATTCCTTAAATTGCTTAGATGCACCAAGTTCACATGGTGAGGAAAGAGACCTTGTTCTTACAACTAGACTTGACTTCAAACCCAAAACTTGTTACAAGACATGAAATATGGTTCTTGGAACCTTATTACATCCCAAACTTCTTGACAACACATAAAAAAAAAAAAAACAATACCTCCAAGAGGCATGGAGACCCCAAGGTGCTCCCAATTACATTATTATTGGTCTTTTTTAGACCTTATTAAGCCTAAATAAGCACAAAACATTCTTATTCCATCCTAGAATTCATTGTCATCATGAAATTTGTTGAACCTTCAAGGACTCTTTTCCCTTTCATTCCAAGGTGTAGGTTCCCCTGCACCAAGCAATACCTTGAATAATCATATGCAATAGTGATGATGAAGATGGACAAATATGGTGTTGTTCAATGATATTTAGAGCAAGCTTTTGCTTAGGAGATAGCTAATGACAAAGTGTAAGTACAACTAGTAGGAAAAGAGTATCTTTTGCTATATGTAATTTACTTGTTGACATGAAATCTACAACATTATATAGATTGTCAGGAACATGGTGTGCTCCTCACATGTGATTTAAATTGAAGTCTCGTCTACCTAATAGGTGTAGCTGGTCAAAGAAAACATTGTTTGTAGTGCCAAGGCAAGAAAGAAACTTCCATTCATATTCATTTGTGGGAGGCAAAGACTAGGTGTTGTCGGTATCACTATTACCTTCCTCTTCATTGGTGGGTGGAGTAATAACTCTATTGAAATGCCAAGGGTGATAGCCAACAATATGAAATAGCCTCCAATTCTATGTTATACTATCTCTAGTGAGGCCTATGTCTGGTTTAACATTTTGGAAAGGCTTATATAGTAGTAATTCAGACCAACAAAAAGTTTCAAAGGTATTACTATGATTCAGGGGGGAGACTTGAATAATGGGTAAACAATGATGATAACAGGGTGTGATTGCAAATGCCTACCCCCACCTTTGCGATTTTCTTGATATGTATACAATTGTACAGATTGAATAAGGGATGTAGTCTCCATTTTAGCCAATATTCACATGTAATAATGAATATAACCACTTGCAAGCTCATCACCATTATTAGCTATTTTCAAATGGTGGAATTTCTACCTACTAACATTCAAAGATAGAAAATTTCAGCTTGAGATGACAAGGGGAAAATTTTGCATCATATGACATGTTTCTTGTGCACCAATGTCTTGATCTACAACCTAGTTCATCATGAATTTTTGATAGGAAAAAAATGCTTTATCCTTAGATGCATTTGTATTTGCAAGCCTCTACAAGATATCAATATAGCTTTCATATTTTTTTTTAGACTTTGATGCATATTTGGAAATGTAGTTTAGCACAATTTGTCTTGACAAGATTGGTTGGAAATGAACGTTTGCTCACCAAATTGCAAGCATCTCAGGGTTGTGGATATTAACATGCTCATCATTTCTTGCTGGCTTATAGGATTTGTTTGATTCACTGTCAACTGCCAATGTCGATGATGGTTGTGCATTCCACAAACCTTTGTAGCGACATTGTAATTGGTGGCCTTTTTTCCTAAGGAAAGTGTACTAAGTACATTTAGTATGCCTCTATACCATGTTCAACAGCTATTCGTAATCCACCATTGGATCCATGCAAGAAATTTACAAACTATCAAGCAAACATGGGTCCTCCAAAGAAGAGTGGTGGACTCTTGATATTAGTTGTTCTAGGGAATGAGGATTATGTGATGAAACATAGCGATCGAAGAATTTTTTGGCATGTTGAAGCTTGTGTAGGTTGGATCAATCAAGCATGTCCATATTTGGGGCACTTGGAAGCCACAAGAAATTATGGACATGTGTTGATCCACGACGTTGCCACTCATACCTATACCAGTAATCCTTTGTATGGAAAATCCTCTCAATAACCTCTTCACAAAAAATGGTGAACCGAAAGTGCATGTACAAGGATGTTATGTGTAGGTTATGCAAAACATTATATGTAAAGCATCTTTAGGAGTATGGCATATGTGACTGGTCATAAGGATCAATTACCTTGTGTAAATCAGACCATTTTGTGTCTGTAGAGCTCAAAGTGAAGAAGAGAGTTGGTGTGCCAAGTTGGTGGATCATTTCTATGAGCTCTTGCTAAAACTTTCCCCAATATGAGCATGTCACTTGCAATGATGGACCAAAGTGAACAAGTTGGTTTGCTATTTGGGTGTCTGGTGCATCCCAAAGCAATTGTTACAAAGCAACAATAGACTTTGGGATCCTTTCTTCCAAGTTTTTTCTCATGAAAATGGAAGTCGACTGTTGGCTTTGATGTCTCATTATCAAATTATAAAGATAATATCTAAATTTAACATGCCTCCTAAATCTACTATCATAGTATCTCATCAACGGCAATGCATATTGATGTAGGCGAATCTGTATGCTTCTCGATTGTAGGGGCATCATTGTTCCAATGGGGAACAATTTTGGAAAAGCCATGCTTAATAACCCTTTTGTATTGTATTCATTAATAGGGTTAGAATTTATCTCAGGCCATGGAAAAGTATCTTGACTATTGTCTTCAATCTGCAAGGAATCTTTAATTTTCTGCAACTCCTAGGGAGGGTTGGGAATCAATGGAATAAATGATAATGAGTCCTCAAGCTCGGCTTCCTCATTAACAACACTTTCTAGAGTTTCCACTGGTTCAACTATGTTATGTACTAGTTCTTTCATTGTGTGTAGAAGATTGGAGATGTCAGCACTTGTAGCAAGCAACAAATTTAAAGAATCACAATCAATTGCAACATCACTATAGTATGGATCATTCTCAATTTTGTATATTAATGCAACCATGACATTATGTTTGTCAACATAGCAATCATAGTCTATCCCCTGAATGACAGTTCTTTGAACAATCACCACTTCAACATCATGTAGGTGACATGGTAACAAATTTGCAATGGTCATGATGTCTTGAGGGAAGCTTATAGTATGACCACTATATTTGTATTGGCCTCCTCTAGAATGGGTTAGTTGCAAAAATGGAGTAACTCTAGCAATAAGCATTTCTTCAACTTGAGTAAGCTTTGCAACGATAGGAGGTTATGGTCCTGGATCCATCTTGTTCACTAAATTGAATCTATGGATGCCATTTTTAGAAGCACAATGCAAACAAACGATGTATGTATTAGATGCTTGCACTTTCATGCCAACATAGCTTTCCTTGCAAACACTACAAACTTTAAAATCAGAAAAAGCATTAATGCACCAGTGGAAGGCCTGCATTGCAATGCGAAAAGAACCTCTAAACATGTTGCTAAAGTGGTTGTGCCATTACTAGAGGAAAATTTTCTTGTGTAGGAAGGGTAGTACCACATAAAAGAAGTTCTTGGAAGGATATTTTTGGAAGACTAGCTACACTAGGTTTAGGAGGAGGAGAAGATGGTCTCCTGATAGACTTGACTATTTTGCATTGGTGGAAAATATGAAAAATCAACAGTTTCTAAAAACTCAAAATCTTTATCCACAAGTCCTTTTTTCTTATCACTCCTAGTATACCTTTTAGAAGCCAAGTTTTGGCAAGACAATGATTTTGTTTATTGAGGGTTTCGTGGAGGATTTTTCCTATTGTTTACTAGATTTCTAGGAGCTTGATTCCTAGGAGCATGTATGAGGGGACCTCTTAATCTTCTAGCCATAGGTGGTATGTTTTCTATGAACACAATCTCTTGAGAATTCTAAAAGCGCATTGAATTTTCTCTAATAATATCACCAAATTCCTCCTCTTATTCTAATACTTGGTTAACTCTATGATACTAATAATTATTTCTTCTCTCCTGCCAAGCGAGTAACCTGAGACCAGTAATTATATCTTATTGATCACCAACTAGATAATCTATGTTAGGCTAAAGGAAAAGAGCACTACACCTCTGAAGAACCATTGTTATTGTTCATAGAGCAACCCATTATATAACTATTATTTTTTCTAAGTTATCCCTAGTGGAGTAGCTAAAAATATATTGGTTGATAGATTTTTCACCTAACTATATATTCTCATGCCCACAAAGGTGACAAATGTAACCATAGTTGAATCAAAAATTATATAATTCACAAATCGATTCTCTACTTATTTTAGGTGGCAGCTACCTTCATTTGATATTCAAGGAATAATCTTTAACTTCTGTCACTTTTAACCAGAACGCAAATAAAGGTAGGGGATTTTAACTAGAAATCTTTAAAGGTATTCAATAATTTCATAAAATAAAACTGAAAAATACTTCACATTTTGAATGAAATCAAATATCACCACATAACCCTTATTCACAAATAAATGATACTATAGTGATGCAAGAAATCAAAATATCTATTATCCCAATTATGGATTAAACACTAGAATAAAATTCAACATAAGAAAAACAAATTCATACACCATAATTCAAAGATTACGCATGCACAAATTCCACCATTGTCTTCTATATCAAAATAATAGACAACAAATATTTAGATAACAGAGTTTTGTTCTAATGAGAAAATTATTTTTTTCCCAAAAGATCCTAAGCATACCAGCTAAATCCATATTTAAAGCATAAAAAGATTGTCTTCATAATTGTTTCTTGAAAGTAACCGCATTGAATAATTAAAAGAGTTTTAAACTTAAAGAGCCAAAATAAAGAAAGTGTCATGAAAAACTAAAAGTAACTATGCATCATCTCCTAGTGCTTTAGCTTCTTTATCTTCTATATTTTCAACAACTTCTTGCTACAACTGCTTCCCTTGTGCCTTCATCCTAGTTTTGTAATCCCTATATTTGGAAATAATTGTAAGAAATTCCTTGCTCCCTGGAGTAGCAGTAATTTGTAGTCTGGTTCTTACTTGGGCTAGAGCTGCTTTAGACTCTTTCAATGTATTAGACCTCCTACTTGCCTTTATTTTAAAGGAAGTGAGATAAACCTGTAGTCTATCGAGCTTTGAGAAAGATTCTTTAGTCACTGTTGCAGGATCAACCATCTCCTTATTGAATATTTCTTTAAATTTTAGACAAACCTCCTTTGAGTCCATAATTCTTTCATCAAATTCATCAGTTATCTCCACCTTCCAGTCATGACAGTTTCCCTTTATCTCCACTAGCATGTCTAGGTATCTCTAAGTTGCTACCAAAATATCTTTTAGCAAAGTGGCATAGATGTTCAATTTTCATTGTAATGCATTGGGTCATGAATGATCTAATTCCTTTAGATTGCTAACAATTTTTTCATTGACCAGTTTCATACAATCCATGGAAATCAATTCTTTAATCTCCTATGAGAGAGCATAGAGACTAGTCGGATCTTTTCGGATTTGTCATAGCTATGCCATCAACTCCTTCCTTTTGTCAACCATTTGTGTGTAGAAAAGTATAGACTTACTGATAAAGGGGACAATTTCTTCAAGTATATCATCAATCCATTCACTAATTTTTTTAGAATAGCTCAGATTCTTTCTAATTAATTGCATTGTGGTCTCACTGATGATTCCTTTTTGATAACTTAAGACTTCACTAGATATAGAAGAATGGACTATAGATGAAATAAATTTCTTCAAATCAAGAACTTGGGATTGCAATACCAATTTTTCTTTCCTTCTTTAACCCACTTGATCAAAGCATTGACTAAATAGTTAGCATGATATATATCACCGTCAAGTGTTTGGGGTCCCATATCAACATGTGTGACTTTATAATCAGTTATAGTTATCTCTTTTTCATTTAGATCTTTTATGGGATAAACAATTTCCAACACCTGATTACCATAATTAGGATCAATCAATATCCTTGACATATTCTGAGCCTTCTTTGGTCTTGAAGAAGTTTGGAGCAGCTTTGTAACATTATCTACTCCAACTATTGCTATAGGAGTGTACTTCCTCTTTTTCTCTACTGCTTTTCTCAACCACACTGGAGAAGCTTCAATCAAAGAAGAACTCTTATTATCTAGAGTGATTTATCTAGTCTCACCAGGAGTAATAGGTATTCTCTCCACTGGGGAAGAGATCACCTCAGACAATGGAGGGAAAGTATTATCCTCAACAATATGCTTGAAAATAGAATCTAAATCCTCATACACAGGTTTTTTTTTTACTAACCCTCTTTTTAGGAGTAGGGGTGGATGGACTATCTTGCTCAAATACAAATTTTAGTTTAAACACCTCTTCTAGTTTCTCCCCATCACCTCTAGACTGCAAATTTGCACTGGAACATCTTGTAGCCATTCTCCCTAAGGACATGCCAACTGTAATTGTCTAAGAAGACCCTTTTTCATTTTTCAGAGAAAACTTTGGTTCTTGAGTAGAACCTACCACTTGTTGCCACTTTCCTTCCAACCAATCCCGAGTTCTTTTCATGACCGGGGTAGCCCACATGTTCATATCCAATACTTCATCTTCACTCCAATTGACCTTGGGATGTGACTTATAAGAAAATTTCTCATATTCGGGGTCAATGACCACTAAATCATCAATTGTTCCCTTAGGAATCTAGAAAGGTAGATCAAAATATTGTATCTACTCAAGGTTCAATCTCATGTAATCTCTTCTCAGGAATTCATTTTCATCAGTTCAATCTTCCCAAAATTCCTTAATAGTGACCTGATGCTGATATGAATTTCCTCCATATAAATTTTTCTTCACAAAACCCTTTCTATCAAAATTAGTCCTCATGAATAACTGTTGGAGATTATATTCTTTGAGAAGGCGTTCAACACATTTGGCCATTTGGTTATTTTTGCATGTGAAAGATAGAGTTGTCAATGGGAAAGCATACCCCTGTTTCCCCATACTCAAGTACTTCACATTCACAATAGCCATTTGTCTACAAACTTCCAGGAATACTATCAAATCTTTAGGATATCTGGGTAATTTTAGTGGGGCTTTTTCAAAAGTTGCTATCCTCAAATAGAAAAATTTATCAAACTAAATGTAAAAACTTCCAAATTCTGACACCAGAGACATTGATTCAATAGAAAAATGCACTTCAAGATTACCATCTAATTTCCTTACAACTTACATTAAGAATGCATCATTAACAAGGGAAAAATCTCCCATTCTTGCTTGATTAGTAAACTATGAGTAGCACTTATACATAGGCATTCTAGAATTTGGGGATATCTATGGTTTCAATCTTGGCCAAAATTACCTGTAACTAGCTATAATATATGTTAGGCAAGAACACAGGTGAAAAGTAGCTATTTTGTAAAAATTGACCAATTATTAATTTAAACAGTAGCAAATTATCTTGGCCCAATTAATGTTTACGTTTTCACCATAGACATCCAAACTAAATTGACACATCTAATCTTTGAAGGACTCAATTTTTGCATTCCCAACAATACGATACAACAAAGCAATAACATCTACAATATCTCCTTTGAAATGCATTCTTTTGAGTTTAGCGAGTAGCTGTGACTTACCTCTTTTTAATGGTTTCAACTACCCTTTGGACATAGAACTATTGCACCAAATTTCATTGACTTTGAAGAATTCGCCAGCTATTATGACAGACATATCCTTCATGGGAGCTCTCTTAGGAATCCTTAGTGCATGAGAAACAGTTCTAGGGGAAATTATAGCAACAATAATCCCATCCATGGCTTTGATTTCCTATTTCTCTAGAATATATCTTCTTGCACATGCACTTATTAGGTCCACACCTAGAATGGATTCTGGAAAACCCCCAGTGTGAGCTAATCAACTTTCTAATAATTTTGCATCGATAGATGTTCTTTTATCACTTTCTAGTTGCACCCAGAGTTCTTCCAACTTAAAAGATCCCAACTCTGTGTCCCTCATGTCAAGCCAACAATTTTCAATTCCCAACTACATGAGCTCACAATACAAGAGGTTAGGGACTTTAGAGGAACCCGTGACCAAGACTAAAATGAAGGCAAAAGCTTTAGACTTAGGTGGAAAGTAAAATACTGAAGACTAAGAAGGAAAAAATTTGAAGGGATATGATACATAATATACCTACAAGTAACATTGGCTCCGAATGGGGACCAAGACTTACAGTACGCAAAGAATCCAAAAACATGGCATAAAGCCTTATTTATTGGGCAACAGAGTCAAAACCAAACAAGCAAAAGCTGAACAAAATAAACAAAAACAATGTACAAGGACGAACTTGATGGAACAACTATTCAAGAAGTTTCAAATATTGCCCATTATAGGCAAGAGGTAGAACAGTACCATTAGGATAAGCCAATTGGTAAGAATTATCACCAACAAGTTGTTTGATTAGGAAAGTTACTCTTGAGAGAGAATCAAACTTTTTATGTGCTCCTTTTTCCTTCTTTTTCCCTAGAGAAGAACTGAATCACCAACTGCAAAGTCCCTTTGTCTATCATTTTTATCAAAAACCCTTTTCACCATCTGTTGATGTTTGGTAATCCTATCTACCACAACCTCCCTTTCTTCCTCTAGCTTGCTCAAATACATAATTCACTTTTCCAACACCGTCTGAAATTGCTCATCTTCTATAGTCTTCTACAAATTAAGTGTTGAAATCTCCAATGGTGTAGGAAGGGTGCTATCAATGCCATATATTGATTGAAAATGGAACATTATGATGGCTCTTTTCTAAGTACCTCTATCAACCCATAGGGCATCATGTAACTTTTTATGACATCCTCTTTGATTTTCATTGACAAGCTTCTGGATGATGGAGATTAAATTCTTATTACTTGACTCAACCAACCCATTTCCTTGAGGATACTAATCAAATGAATGAGAAATACTAATGCCATAATCATAGTAGAAAAGGGTGATTTTAGTAGAAGAAAAAGAGCTAGCATTGTCAATGACAATTTTCTTAGGTACTCCAAACCTTACCAAAATATTCTCCTTCAAAAAATTACACAGAACCTTAGTGGGAGTATGCTTCACTAGAATAGCCTCTACCCATTTGGTGAAATAATATGTAGTAGTCAATATGTGTGTATGTCCTACACTAGAACTCAAATTGACCGGCCTAATAAAATCAAGCCCCCATTGTTGAAAGGCCTCATCAATTACCATAGGTTTCAAAGGTAAATCAACAAGCTACAGTCTGCCAGTAAATTTTAAACACTTTTCACATTTTGATACCCACTCATAAGCATATTTAGACATACCTGGCTAATAAAATCTATGATGTAGAATTTTGAAGGTTGTTATAGAAGCAAAAAAATGTCCACCACATGCCTCACTATGAAAGACATCCAATAACCTATTCTGTTGTTCCTTAATAACACACCTCAAGAAAGTCCCATCCACACCATTTTTGTACAAATTCCCTTCCCAGTGAATATATTTGTTTTCTTTAAGTTTTAAATTCATCTTTTCTTTTGATGATAAATGTGATGGGAAATCACCATAGGTCAGATAATAAGAGAAATTAGAAAACCAATCATCACTTATGCTTGTAAATAGTACTAACAGTAACCCTTCTTCGACTGGTTTACTTTTAGCAATCATTTTGGCCAGTCCCTTTCCCCTTACTAGATTAGTGGGTTTAATATCTAGATCATATTCTTGGATCTAAGCTATCCAAGAACCTCTTTTATTGCAACCAACATCTTGCTAAGTAAGAATACTCTTCACAACAATTTCAGGAACAAAAATAGTAGTATGAGAATGAAGAATGTAAAACCTAAAACTCTTAAGGGCCTTCACAATAGCATACACATGTTTTTCAAGAGGAGAATACTTAATCTCATAATTTTTAAAAGGATTACTCATAAAAGAGATAGGAGCTTCTATACATTTCTCATTTTGTTGTAGCAAGATAGCTAACAAGGTGTGTTCAAAGGCATAATTGTATATGATGAAATCTTTAGTAAAATCAGAATGGACTAAAGTAGGAGCATTTGCAATTGCTGTTTTAATGTCCACAAAATATTTTTTTCCTTCATTGCTCCATTTAAACACTGGGTGATCCTTCATCATATCAAAAATAGGCTTTGTCAGCTCAACAAAATCAAGAACAAACCTTCTCAAAAAGTTCACTTGACCAAAGAAAGATCTGATACCATCCTTATTGGTAGGTAGTCCTAATTGCATGATTTCTTTTACTCTTTGTAGATCTATTTTGATTTCATCCTTTGAGAAAATATGACCTAAGAGTTTCCCTTCAGTTACAAGGGGGTAAAAGCACAAAGTTGTGTCACACTTTATAAAGGAAATGACCAACACTGAGCCAACTTTTAAACTTGAATCACTAAAAAGTGGCATATACGTTTTGAATTTTGAAATGATTGAAAATACTAAAATGTGTATTTTTTAGTATATTTTATGTTTTCATTTAAAAATAAATAAAAAATAATTTGAATATAGTTTTTTTAATAATTTTACACTGCAATTTTGTTACTAATAAAATGCTAAAAAGTGAAGTTACATGAGATGTCAATCTTTATATAGTAAATTTTATTATTTTTCCTTCAAATTTTTTGTGTTTATTTATAACTTTAAACTTTAGTGCATTGTTATATTTTTTTTCAATTTTGATAAATATATATTTTTAAATAAATATTAAAATGTGTGTATTAAAACACAATTGTTTCCATTTGACGTCAACTTTTATATTGATTATTTATGTAAAATAGAAAAAAAATTATACCATCTTGATATAGATTATTTTATCTAGTGCATCATTTTTCTCTATTTTTTTAACAAGATTTATTATTTTTTTGACATGACAATTAACCTAATATTTTTTTGTTTATAACCTACTTTTAGTAAAACTAAAATATAAAATATAAAAATAGTTAAAATACATATATATGTTTTGAAAACTACACTTATGGATCTACAAAAGGGTATTTTTATATTTAAAAAAAATATTATTTACATGACTAGGAGTTGTCGAGCCATCAAATTTTCCAAATAATTTTTTTTTGGTACATTGGCTTCAAAGTCTTGCTATGAATGCATTTATCTAACAATTTTAGTTGGAAAAGTTGTGGACATATATAACTTAGCTAGAATGAATCTTACTAGATCATATGTTTGACCAAAATTATTTTTTATTTAGAAATACTTAAATTCAATTGTGTTGATAAGTTGGCTGAAAGTGTGACATAGGTTTGTACTTTTACCCAACGAAGATGGATTTCTTAGGATTGAAAGAGATACCTTCTTCTCTGTAGCACTGCAATACCACTTCCAGATCATGTAGGTGATCGATTCTCCTTTTAGAAAAAACTCTTAGGTCATCCAAATGAATTACTATAATTTTATTCCTTAGATCACCAAAAGATAAGTCCATGGCCCTTTGAAAAGTGGCCCCTGCATTAATAAGACCGAATGGAATTCTATTATAGGAAAAAACACCAATAGGTGTAGTGAATGCCATTTTATGCTGGTCTTCTGGAGCTACTTCAAATTGATTATAGCTTGAGAAATCTTCGAGCATGGACATCATTTTAGAGCCAACAAATATTTGCAGAATATGATCCATCACCGGTAAAGGATAATTGTCTTTTAAGGATGCCTGATTTAAATTTTTGAAGTCAACACATATCCTTATTTCTCCATTCTTCTTTCTGATAGGGACTATATTCACCACCCAAGTGGAGTGATAGATGGGATAAATAATTCCATCCTTTATCATTTTATCAATTTCATTGAAAATAGCCTCTACAACCTTAGGATTGTAAGTTCATTGCTTCTGCCTATAAGGTGTAGCAGCAATTTTTAGTGGAATTTTATGTTGAAATTCTCCATTTCTAAACTTCTTCAAATCTGCATAACAACATGCAAAAACATCTTTGTACCATGTCAATAGGGAGATCAATCTATCCTTCTCTTCTTGAGAACAACACTTTCCAATGCACACAATATTAGGATCATCTTTTGTACCAATATTCACCTTATCATACTCAAAAGATGTTTCAATAGAGACCTTTCCTTTCTGTTTCAAATATTCATCATGTCTATTGAACATATGTTCAAGAGAGAATAAACCCTTTGGAATATTATTACCTTTTAATTGATTAACTTATGTTTGCTTTCCATCAAGAGAAACAACATCACCTTCTAAAACATCATTGTTTTCATCACTGCTACCTTCAAAATAAATGTGAGGAAAGGCTTCATTCTTTTTTCTAAAACCTCAATAACCTATTGATCATTATTAAATACCTACCAATGATTTACATTTCCAAGAACACTAGGCCTATGGAAAATTTCAATTCTATATTACTCATCTATAAAATCTAGATGCGGCAAAAGCAATGATGTTGACACCACCGAGGAATCAGCCCTAGCATTCTGCTCCCTGGGGACAGATTCTATTGAAAAAGCATCAAAATCTTCTATACAATCCCAAACTCTATTCCTATAATGCTTAAGTCGGCCATTCTTCACAGTGTACATCTTCGTCACTTGCTTCACTACCAATTCTACGTCTCCCACAACCCTCAATTGTTTGATACCTTTTTCTTTAGCTACACTTAGACCAAGCAACACACCTTCATACTCGGTCATATTATTGGTATTAGAAAATTCCAATTTGAAAGAAAAGGGAAATTTATAGCCATTAGGTGAAATAAAAAATACTCCAACACCTAACCCAACACTAGCACAACTTCCATTGAATTCGAGTTTCCACAACTCATTTACTAAATCAAGGTTGATAGAGTTTAAACTTCCCTCTTGATTAGAAGTGCACATATGGGTTACTAGTCTAGTTCCAACAAATAAAATATCTGCTCCTAGATCACCAAACTTTAAAACAATAAACTTTTCTTTAGGTTTAGGTTTTAGATGAATTTTCTTCCCATCCAAAGGTATTAAGGTGTGAGACCAATCCATCTGAAATTCTCCACCCAAATATTTATAGAAACTCCTACTCAAGAGCATGCCATAACTAGCAGGGATATCAACAACCAATATAGTTAATTTCAGCCTCTTTTTAGGAAAAGCAGCCAAGGCTACTTGAGCATCTTTAATTTGACCAATAATAAGAACTGGAGACCCATCCATGGAATAATTTTTTTCTTGGGAAGAGGTATAAGACAAACCTAGGGTTTTGGATATTTCAATAGGCATCACATTTTCAGAAGCTCCATAATCAATAATACAATTATTCGGCCTAAAACTAGTAAAATATAATGATATATAAAAAGCTTCTAGTTTCATGAATGGATTTTTTGAACTTGAAAGTTTATCTATGGTATTAGAGAAAATGTGTTTCTCGAGATTGGTTTCGCTACTATAAAAAATATGAGCATTACACTGGGATGGTGAAGGCTCTTGTTTAACATATCTCAAGTCTAACCTATCCAACTCAGAGGGATCGAGTCTCAAGTATTCAACTTGTAAAATTTAAATCTTGGTATTCTTGCAAGACTCAACTATGTCAAATGAACTAGAAGAAAGAGGGGTAGAAGATAAAGAAGATGGTATACCTCAGTTTGCATATTATTGGGAGCATTTTGCTCTTGCTTCTTCTATCTTGTCAAAATGCACTTAGGGGCCAAAGATGGTCCAACAACCTAATCAGCTTTGGCATGTTGTGCTCTAGTGAAAACAACATAGTTAGGATCATCCACTCTGACATATACATCTTCTCCTACTTTGGCCTTTGATACAAACTAAAAAAAGTTCATGCCAAAATCATTGGACTAACTAGGTTTCTCCACATATGGTTCACCAATACGTTCACTCATTGAAATAATTTGCATGAATCTAATCATCTCAAGACAAGTCGCTCCATCATGATCTAAAGTCAAATGGAAATTACAATGATTCCCCTTACTAGAGGAAGAAGGGCCCTCAATTGGCAACATTTGATTTGGAGCAGGAAATGAAAGTGTCTTGTTAGGAGCTCCCTGGTAATTTGTGGAAATATCTTGATAAGGTTTCTATGTGGAACCCTTTTTCATTTTCCTCTTGAGAGCAATAATCTCATTGGCCAATATTTGAATGACTGGATCAGTAGAATTCACTAGTGAAGGCTTACAAGTTTGTAATTCTTTTTTCCATTTTCCAAAGATAATCAGATCATCTTCTACTGATGCAACACTATATTTTGTAGCAGCTAAATTAGCCACACCTTCCCTTTTAATAATGAAACTCACATCTGGTGGAAGAGTGTTAATGAACATTTCTTTCAACAATTCAGTACCAAGTGTCATGTTTGTAGTAATTCTGTTATACAACTTATTAAAATCAGCCACAAAATCCCTCACTGACTCATGAATTTTTTTCTTCATTGAACCCAATTGTGCAACCAATACTTGATAATCTTCCACAGACCTAAATCCATTCTCAAATCTTGTTCTTAAGGCATCCCAATTGTTAATAGATCCATTGGGAAGAGAATAAAACCAGTCAATAGCTACAGCTATCAAAGATTCTAGAAAGAGTCTCATAGTAATATCCTCATGTTGTACTACAAGAATAGAAGAGGTGGAAAAGAAAGATTTCATATGTTCATAAGGAGAAACTTTTCCATCTCCACTAAATTTGGGTATGATCTTTCCTGAACCTTTGGGTAAGTCATGGATTTGTGCACCAACTCCAAAGGTTAGAGGACCTATGATGTCCCCCCATGGGACTAGTTGTAACTTTACTAGAGGAAATTTTTCTTGTGTAGGAAGGGTAGTACCACACAAAAGTTATTTGTAGGATATTTTTGGAATACCAGCTACACTAGGTTTAGGAGGAGGAGAAGATGGTTTGTTCATAGACTTGACTTTTCAGGTTGGTGAAAAATATGAAAAATCAACAGTTTATAAAAAATCAAAATCTTTATCCAAAAGTCTTTTTTTCTTATCACTCCTAGTATACCTTTTAGAAGCTAGGTTTTGACATGACAATGATAGACCAATGAATTCACCAACTTTTGTTTATTGAGGGTTTCGTGGAGGATTTTTCCTATTGTTTACCTGATTTCTAGGAGCTTGATTCCTAGGAGCCTATATAGGAGAACCTCTTACTCTTCTAGTCGGAGGTGGTATGTTTTCTACTAACAAAATCACTCGAGCATTCTCATAGCGCATTCCATTTTCTCTAATAATATCCCCAAGTTCCTCCTCCTCTTATAATACTTCGTTAACTCTGTGATATTGATAGTTGGTTCTTCTCTACTTCCAAGCAAGTAACTTGAGACCAATAATTATATCTTCTTGATCACTAACTAGCTAATATACGTTAGGCTAAAGAACAAGAGCATTACGCCTTTGAAGAACCATTTCTATTTTTCATAGAGCAACCCATTATATAACAATTAGTTTTTCTAAGTTATTCCCAGCAGAGTCACTAAAAATCTATTGGTTGAAAAAATGATCACCTAACTCTATATTCTCATGTGTGCAAAGGTGACAAATGTAACCATAGTTAAATAAGCAATCATATAATTTACAAAATGATTCTCTACTTATTTTAGAAGGTGGCAACTACCTCATTTGATATTCAAGGAATAATCTTTAACTTTTGTTGCTTTTAACTAAAAAGAAAATAAAGGTAAGGGATTTTAACTAGAAAGCTTTAAACATATTTAACAATTTCATAAAATAAAACTTAAAAATACTTCACAATTTGAATGAAATCAAATATCACCACAAAGCCCTTATTCATAGATAAATGATACTATAGTGATGCAACACATCAAAATATCTATTATCCCAATCATAGATTAAACACTGGAAAAATATTCAACATAAGAAGAACAAATTCATACATCATAGTTCAAAGATTATGCATGCAAAAATTCCACCATTGTCTTCTATATCAAAATAACAAACAAGCAATGTTTAGATAGAAGAGTTTTGTTCTACTGAGAAAATCAAAGTTTGCCCAAAAGATCCTAAGCATACTAGCTAAATCCATATTTAAAGCATAAATAGATTGTCTTGGTAATGGTTTCTTAAAAGTAGCTATAACTAATAATTAAATGAGTTTTAAACTTAAAGAGCCAAAATAAAGAAAGTATCATGAAATACAAAAAGTAATTATGCACCATTTCCCACCGCTTTAGCTTCTTCATCTTCTAGATTTTTGACAACTTCTTATTGAAAATGATTCTCTTGCGCCTTCATCCTAGTTTTGTAATCCCTGTATTTAGAAATAATTGTAAGAAATTCCTTGCTCCCTGGAGTAGCAGTAATTTGCAGTTCGATTCTTACTTGGGCTAGAGTTGGTTTAGACTCATTCAATGTGTTAGACCTCCTACTTTCCTTTATTTTAAATGAAGTGACATAAACTTGTAGTCTACTAAGCTTTGAGAAAGATTCTTTAGTCATGGTGGTAGGATCAACAATCTCCTTATTGAATATTTCTTTAAATTTAAGACAAACCTCATTTGAGTCTAGAATTCTTTCATCAAATTCATCAATTATCTCCTCCTTGAAGTCATGAAAGTTTCCCTTTATCTCCACTAGCGTGTCTAGGTATCTCTAAGTTGCTACAAAAATCTCTTTTACCGGAGTGGCATAGATGTTCAATTTTCATTGTAATGCATTGGGCCATGAATGATCTAATTCCTTTGGATTGCTTACAATTTTTTCATTGATCAGTTTCATACAATCCATGGAAATCAATTCTTTAATCTCCTGTGAGAGCACATAGAGACTACTCTAATCTTTTTGGATTTTTCATAGTTCTACCATCGATCCCTTCCTTTTTTCAACCATTTGAGTGTAGAAAAGTATAGAATTGCTGATAAAGAGGATAGTTTCTTCAAGCATATCATCAATCCATTCACTAACATTTTTAGAGTAGCTTAGATTCTTTCTAATTAATTGCATTGTGGTCTCACCAATGATTCCTACTTTTGAACATGAGGCTTCACCAGATATAGAAGAAGGAACTGTAGAAGAAATAAATTTCTTGAAATCAAGAACCAGAGATTGCAATGCCGCCTTTTCTTTCCTTTATTCTTTAACCCACTTGATCAAAGCATTGACTGAATAGTCAACATGATATATATCCCCTTCAAGTGTCTAGGGTCCCATATCAACATGTATGACCTTATAATTAGTTACTATTATCTCATTTTCATTTAGATCTTTTATGGGATCAACAATTTTCAACACCTGATTACCAGAATTAGGATCAATAAAAATCCTTGACATCTTCTGAGATTTCTTTGGTCTTGAAGAAGTCGAGAGCAACTTTGTAACTTTATCTACTCCAGTTGTTGTAGTAGGAGTGTACTTCCTCTTTTTCTCTATTGCTTCTCTCAACCATACTAGAGAAGCTTCAATCAAAGTAGAACTCTTATTCTCTATAGTGATTTCTCTAGTCTCACTAGGAGTAATAGGTATGTTTTCCACTAGGGAAGAAAGCACCTTGAAAAATGAAGGGAAGGTATTATGCTCAACAATATGCTTGAAAATAGCATATGAATCCTTAAACATAGGTTTTTTTTTACTAACCATCTTTTTAGGAGTAGGGGTGGATGGACTATCTTGCTCACATATAAATTTTAGTTTAACCACCTCTTTGGGTTTCTCCCCACCACCACCAGATTGTGAATTTTCACTAGAAGATCTTGTATCCATTCTCCCTAAGGACATGGCAACTGTAATTGTCTGAGAAGACCCTTGTTCATTTTTTAGAGAAGACTTTGGTTGTTGAGTAGAACCTTCCACTTGTCACCATTTCTCTTCCTACCAATCCTGAGTTCTTTTCATGACTAGAATAGCCCATATGTTCATATCCAAGTCTTCATTTTCATTCTAGTCAATCTTGGGATGTGACTTATCAGAAAACTTGTCATATTCAAGGTCAATGACCACCTAATCATCAATTGTGCCCTCAGGAATCTAGAAAGGTAGACAAAAACTATGTATCTATTCAAGGTTCTATCTCATGTAATCTCTTTTGAAGACTTCATTTTCACCAGTGCAATCTTCCCAAAAGTCCTCATTTGTGAGCTGATGCTAATATGAATTTCATCCATATAAATTTTTCTTAACAAAACCCTTGTTGTTAAAATTAGCCCTCATGAATAAATGTTGGAGATTATATTCTTTGAGAATGCCTTCAACACATTTGGCCATTTGGTTATTTTTGCATGTGAAAGATGCAGTTGTCAATGGGAAAGGATACCCCCATTTCCCCATACTCAAGTACATCACATTCACAACAACCATTTTTCTACAAACTTCCAAGAATACTAGCAAATCTTTAGGATATCTGGGTAATTTTAGTTTGGCTTTTTCAAAACCTCCTATCCTCAAATAGGAAAATATGTCAAACTAAATATAAAAACATCCAAATTCTAACACTAGAGACATTGATTCAGTAGAAAAATGCACTTCAGTATTCCCATCTAATTTCCTTACACCTTCCATTAAGAATGCATCGTTAACAAGGGAAAAATATCCCATTCTAGCTTGCTTAGTAAACTATGGCTAGCACTTATAAACAAGCATGCCAAAATTTTGGGGTATATGTGGTTTCAATCTTGGCCAAAATGACCTTTGACTAGCTATAATATATGTTAGGAAAGAACACAGGTGAAAAGTAGTTGTTTTGTTAAAATTGACTATTTGTTCATTTAAATGGAAGCATATTATCTTGGCCCAATTAATTTATACATTTTCATCACAGACGTCCAAAATAAATTGACACATCCAATGCTTGAAGGACTTAATTTGTGCATTCTTGAAAATATGATGCAACAAAGTAATAGCATCTGCAATTTCTCCTTTGAAATGCATTATTTTGAGTTTAGCGGGTAGTTGTGACTTACCTCTTCTTCTTTTTTATTTCAACCACCCTTTGGCCATAGAATTCTTGCACCAACTTTCATTGACTTTGAACAATTCACCAGCTATTGCGACAAACATTTCCTTCATGGGAGCTCTCTCAGAAATCCTTAGTGCTTGAGAAACAGTTCCAGGGGAAATTCTAGCAACAACAGTCCCATCGATGACTTTGATTTCCTATTTCTTTGGAATGTATCTTCTTGCACATACGCCGATTAGGTCCACATTGAGAATGGCTTCTGGAAAGCCCCTAGTGTGAGCTATTCCACTTTATAATAATTTTTTGTTGATAGAAATTCTTTTATCACTTTCTAAGTACACCCAAAATTCTTCCAAATTAAAAGATCATAGCTCTGTGTCCCTCATGCCAAACCAATAGTTTTTTATTCCAGACTGCATGAGCTCACAGTACACAGAAAAACACTTGTATGCCTAAAGAAATAATTGTAGATGATAGAGGTGCTATTGCAAGCTCGACCAAATAAATTTTCACCACCTTAAGTTGTGAAAATGATAGGATGTGCATTTGGTCATAATTTAATATGGCGCTTTAGTTAAATCCTTGGTAAAGAAAACCCTAAGATTTGTGTGTCTTACAAAAATATTTGATAATACATCTTGAGGTTGTACCGCATTCCTCATTAAATGCATTGGTGGTGCCTTAAAACATGTGGGTAGACATGCTACATTGTCACAGAAAACTAGAAATCAAAAACCTAAAGTTAGGAGTTACAAAGTTATGAAAACCTCTGACTCCCAAACTTCACAATAAACTGGCTCACTTGATGCCACTAAAGGACAAGTCACTGTCAAGAAGTTAAGAAAATTAGAAACCTGATGACAAAGTTAAAAGCACACAACACTCACAACTTACATTTCAAAACTCATAAAATGTGTGACAAGAGGTTAGGAACTTTAGAGGAATCTATGAACGAGACTAAAATGAAGGAAAAATATTTACACTTAGGTGGAAAATAAAATATTGAAAACCAAGAAGGACAAAGTTTGAAGGGATATGATACATAATATACCTACAAGTAATAGATCAATGATGAAACCAAATTTTCTTATTACACTTAATATACAATCTATCATTCTAAGAACTCCTTTTTGTGGCTGAAATAAATAATAACTAAAAAGGTGCATCTAACTTCAAATACCTATATATTGGTGAGCATTTTTTTTTTCAAGAACATGTGTAGGCATTGCATAGCCTAGATGAATTTGTAGGAATCTGTTGTGTAGATATATATTTTTGTCGAACCTAGCTCAACTGAAGAATCTAGTTCAAGTGAAGAAATGTTTTTTATGCCCTATTTAGATATCGATAGAATTTTAGGTATCTTGATGGTTGCCATTTTATTGGTGTTTTATATTTCTTGTATGTGTTTTGGTTGGGGTTCTTGTCCCTGAAATTCTATTGGTATGTAAACAAGGTGTAACAACAATATCTTCACTTGAATTGGGTTCTCTAGCAATATGCATAAATTTGTCTTTCTCTTTTGCTAGATACTCTAGAATACTTTCCAATAAATACAAACTAACATCATTCATTGGATGCATATGTAGGAATTTTCTACTTGGAAATATACGCACTAAAAAAGTATGCGTAGAAATGTATGTACGTGGCATTAGATGTAGACAATATACATATATATATGAATGGAAACTTAAAGATATACATATGTATTGATACATGTGTTGAACAGGGCAATCAGACTTCAAACTTGAGAGAAGCTCACAATCCTGGCTCATAACTCTAACAATAGGTAAAGCCACAAAAGAATGCCCAAAAATTCTTTATTGAAAATTATGAAGACTTTGCTACCTCTTCTAACATTTTAAATGGTAGGTGTTATTAGAACTATCACCACTACACATAAACCATACAACAATTAATGTTGATGCCAAGAGGGCAAGCTTCTGTGAAGGTGCAAGTTTGACCATCCATTGTGAAGTTTCTATGAAGGTGGTTGGAGGTTGTTTTTTTTTTGCATGGGGCAATGATTCCAAAAGCAATACAAAATTCTTGGTAATGGAACTATTGATCAGAGTGATGGACAATGTATGTCCCCTATGTACAGATATGTATGTATGTCATAGTAGATGTAAACACAATTGATTCCATAAGGAATTATTGATTTTTGTTCTCTAGCTTAGGGTATATTGTTTCATTTTCGATAAGGTACTATTGAAAAGGCTATATTGTTTCATTTTCTATAAGGTACTATTGAGAAAATACTATATTTTTCATGGTTTTGTTACTGTGATTTTTTGTTTTATGCCACCATTGATTGCAGTGATGGAAAATGTATTTCCCCTATGTGTAGATATGTATGCATTTCATAGTAGATACAAACAACATTGATACATAGTGATCCCTACATTTATTCTATTGGGAAATTCTTGTAATGATAAGTTGCATTTTAAGTGTTATATGGAACATTTATGCCACCATTGATCTAACTTTAAGAACTCACATGTAGCAGAAATATGCTCTATACTCAGCCAATACAAGAAGATTAAAACTATAGACATCAAAAGACAAAATTATGGGAACCTCTAGTTGTGTGGTTTTCCCCTATGGTGTGAACTTTGGTCAGAATTTTCGTCAGCCTTCCTAATTTTTAAGCCTTTCGGTGCCTGGATTCCGGTCAGGAAAAAGGTGGTGAATTTTTATTTATTTTTAAATTAAAAGCATTTGACACATCGATAGAGAAGGCTAGCAAAATTAAACATTAGTTGGCATCAACATTAATTTTTGTATGGTTTCTCTATGGTGACAATGTTTGCAAAGTAATAAAATAGTTCATGTTCTTCTTGAAGGATAGTTGTTATTTGTCTAAATCAATAAGGATTTGTTACAATGGGAGGCTATATATTAAGTGTTAGATGAAGCATTGATGAAATCCTTATTGAGGCCTAGAAAATAACAACTACCCTTGAAGCCATGCAAAAATAGCCAACAACACCTTATCATGAAAAACATGAACTATTTTATCATTTTCCAACCATTCCCACTGGAAAAAAACCATAGATCAAATAATTTATTCAAGGCCACAAAACAACAATCAACATAAAGAAATGTCTTTATGGAGAATAGCATAAACTATTTTATTACTTTGAAAAATTAGAACAATTTCAATATGTGCCATGAAAAATGGCCCTTGTCATTTCATGGCCTTTTTAGTCTTGTTTCATGGTGTTGGAACTATGTTACTCTAATTTAATGTTGTAACATGGCTTGAACATGCTTATTTAGGTACTAAAACTTAAAGAACGATGTCTTGTGAAGGTGTTGTGAAGTGTTGTAAGACATTTCTACAGTCTTCTAGAATCCATTTAATACAATTTACCTAAAAATCACCCTTTTACTCATCAAGTCTTATTTTGAAGTGTTGTAAAGTCTTGTAACAAGCTTTCATACTCTTCTAGGCATATTTTCACTATTTACACCCTTCTCATGCTTTATTTGGTCTCTTTATGCCCTCATAAGTTTTAATTAATTGTATTTTGAATGTTATCCTGAGAAATAACATTAAATACAACATTTTCCTGATACATGTTTTTAGGTCCTAGGTGGGACCCATTTGCCATGGTGGCAAATGAGTCTCCCTTATGGCCCCAAATTTAAAATATTTTAAATTTCCTTCGATTTTATTCAAAATCACTTGATAATGTCCAGCCTGTGATGAGGTATGAATGGATACTAAGGCACAAGAATTGTATAAATAAGTGACTTTATCTCATTTTACATCCCAATTCATCAAAAACCTGGACTCAAGGTAAATCACAAAATTATTGTGTAGTCGGTGGACCACAATCATGATTAAATGTCACATACAAAATATTATAACAAATACATTCTATATTTTAAGCATTTCCAACTATCGAACACCAACATTATAGCCAACAACAATTGTGGAGAGATAAAATTATGTGGCAATCAGAACAAACAAGAAGCAAACAAGTATAATGATATTTAAAACTATACATATTTATATATAAGTAAACACATCACCTCATAGATACATGTGTAAAATGCATAAACACACATACACACTGACACACACATATAAACTATCAAATTTGCATGCACATACACATACAAATGCATTACAAACACATATATCTACACAGATCTATACCAGGATGTTGTATGTCCTTAGAAAACTACTACCAAAGAAATAGTGAAATGTAATTAGACCGATGCAATTTTCTACACTGCATGTCCCTTGCAGGCCAATGTCAGACAATGGAAGATAAAGTGTGAAGAATCTGCAAAAAAATTACGGTACTACCTTAAATTGTAGACAACAATGGCTAATTGTGACTTTTGGTATTTTTTGTAGCTAAATATGGAAGTCCACATGGGAAATATTTGGGCTACTACTTTTGATTATGTCACAACAATATTTTTGCATATGCTAGCAAAACAACTTTATATGTTGCAATAAGAGTTTGTTGGTGCAATGACTGCTCATTATGTTATCAGCGGTGTCACCTACACTTTTTTTGTTTCACTAGAAAATTTGTCCATCTAAGCCAAAGCAATGAGATTTTGAGGATTGTGGCATTACTTTAGAAGGAGAACATGACTCTAGAAGTAAAAGCAAGGGAAAGAGGTGGCACAAAATGAACCAATTATTGGCATCTGATATGCAAGCACATATATAACTACATATGGTTAGAAGTTCACATTAAATTCAAAAGTGCATATAATAGATGCATATGAAAGGAGGGAAAAGTTGAGAAAAAGGAAACAAAATTATTTTTTTGATGAATAAAAACAAGGAATAACATGGAATGTTGACACATCTCAAAACTAGAACCATTTTTTTTCAAACACATAGGCTACTCCCAAATGGCTAGAAAGCAAAAAGGTAAAGGACAAATAAATAGCTCAAATATAAATAAGTTAGAATATATATTACAAGGTCTACTAATTGAAACAAAGCATTTTCACAATTTTTCGGATGTACACGATAAAGAGACAATACAATTCTTAGTAGAAAAAAGGAAACAAGGAACAAACTTATGGGATTGGTGTCTGAGGGTTCTCTAGCAACCTGGGGAAAGATACAGTCCACCAACATTTTTGGGGCTACTTCTTAAAAAGATGAGAGCTGCAATGCTGTAAACTAACTATGAGCTCTATGCCACAACACAAGGGTTGAATGCTCAATTAAAGATACAAAGGTTGACGAGCTCTATTCCCAATTTTTTGTTTAAATTTTTTTTTTTTTTCAAATTTTCTATAGAAACATTAACAATACAAAGGAAAACAAATAATATAAAAAAAGGAACATTTGGAAAAACTTTGTATATTATTTCATAAATAGTCTACATTCTTGCAAAACAAAGAACATATATTGTCCATCACTATGATCAATGGTGGCATCAATGTTCCATATAACACTTAAAATATAGCTTATCATTCCAAGAACGTCCCAAAAAAATAAACATAGGTTCGATCAATATCTATCAATGTTGTTTATATTTACTATGACATACATACATATCTACATATAGGGGAAATACATTGTCAATCACTGTAATCAATGGTGGCATCAATGTTCCATATAACACTTAGAATACAACTTATCATTCCAAAAATGTCTCAGTATGTATCAATTTTTTTTTGCATCTATGATAACATACATACACATCAACACATAGGGGAAATAAAGTGAAACACAACAAAACAAGGCATTGTTCATCACTGCAATCAATGGTGACATCAATGTACCATATAGCATTTAAAATGTAGCCTATCATTCCCTAGGTGCAAATATGTATGTATCTATTGTTTTGTGGTGATGGCTGCAATGCAATAAAATAGCTAATATTATATAGTCTATGTTGTTTTCTATAAGGCGTTGTTGATTATCATTCTCTAGCTTTGGCTATATTATTTCATTTTTTATAAGGCACTGTTGGGAAAAAGAATTTTTCCATGTGCATGGGTTAGTTACTATGAATTCTTCTATTTTGTGTGCTTTTTCCATCTGGGTCACTATTGAAACCAATATTGTTTCATTTATGGTTCGTGTTTTGCAACAATTTACTGTGAATTCCATAGTTGTCTACGACACTATTGAAGTCAATATTGTTTCATTTATGATTTGTGTGTGTTGCAAATTGTTTCTATATTAAGTGTAATAAGAAACATTATTTTTACTAAGGATCACAATGGTGGGGAATGTATGTACTTTCTCAGGTGTTTAGTGACAACCTTTCAGGCTCCATGACACAACATGGTAGGGTGGAGAGAAACCCTTCTTTTTTTTGTTTCATTTTTTGTGGGAAAAATTATCAGATCCAAGACTTTTGTATTTCTTTTGCAACCATCACCCCATGCAAAAAACACAAAATAACCTCCAACCACATTCATAGAAGATTGAAAATGGGTGATCAAACTTCCACCTTCACATAGCTCACCATTGTGGCACCAACATTAATTGTTGCATGGTTTATGTGTAGTGGTGACAGTTGTACATAAGCTCTCCATTATGGCATCAACATTAATTTTTGTATGGTTTCCATGTAGTGGTGATGGTTGTAATAACACCTGCCATTTTAAACCTCATAAAACATAGCAAAAGTTTGCACAATTTTTAATAACGCATTGTTGGGTGTTGTTATGTGGCTTTGCCTACTATCAGGGTTGTGAGCCAAGACATCGATCTTTTTTAAAGGTACAAGTTTGATCGCCCTATTCAACACATGTATCAATATTTACAATTGTTCTTATATATACTTGTGGACATGTTTGTTTGCATGTATACATCTACATATGCATATACATAAACATATATGCATGCAATTGAATTTTCTTAGTGCATACAACATGTTCATACAAATGTGTGTAGATATATGTGCCTATAATGCATTTGCATGTGTATATGCATGGAGGAGTACTATTGCTAGAGCCATAGGTCAACAACCACCAATGCCTTATTGAGAAGAACATGAACTATTTCATACTTTGCAACCATTGCTACTACATAGAAACCATACCACAATTAATGTTGATGCCAACCACCATTTTAATTTAGCTTACCTTCTCTATTAGCTTGCCAAACTATATTAAGAGCAATAAGAAATAACAGTTTCACCATTGGTGATAATGGTGGCCAATGTATCTTGTTTCTTGCTTTGCACTTGCTGGCGTTCATTTTGCATGGGTTTGTTATTGTGAATTTTAGTGTTTCATAGTTTTTTCCATTTGGGCCACTATTTTAACCAATATTGTTTCATTTATGGCCTCCGTTTTGTGGTGATGGTTGCAACACAATAAAATAGTTAATGTTATATAGTTAATGTTGTTTTTCCTTCTTTTGTTTTGTGCCATTTAATTTTCCCTATGTGCAGGTATGTATATTTGTGAAATTAGATGTAGACAACATTCATATGTAAAATGGCCTATATATTAAGTGTAATAAAAAAAAAATTATATCACCATTGAATACGTTGGTGGAAATGTATGTAGGCCTGCCACAGAATAACATAAAATATTTTATGACTTAAGCAAGTTTTAAATGCAAGGTTTGGAAAATCAAAATGAAGCATATCAATCAATAAGAGAAATAGGTATGTACCTTTGAGTCATTGTATTATGCAATAATTGAATCGTGAAAATATTATTATAAGTAGAACTAATAATATCCTTTTGATTGAAACTTATGGTCCTTATTCTCAAATTCCATGATTAAATCTTTGACCCTTAGAATGTTGTTATGCCAATTCAGTATCGTATGAATCATGAAACATTATTTAGATAGGTAAACAAAAAAATTTCACTCAACAAGCTTTGGTTTCTCTATATTTTATATTCTCACATCCAATGTATGAGGGTTTCCCCTTATAAAATGATGAATTTATGGTGTTTGGGATATTTTCCAACTTGTACATCTTTATCAAAAACAATAGAGGAAGAAAATTAGGCCATGTTGTCTTCAAAACTAAGAAATATTTTTTCTTGATGACCATGGAAAGAAGATCATTCTTCATATATCAATAAATAGTGAAGGTATCAATGAACATTTTAAAATTGTTACTTTTTCGGAGTTAGACATGACATGGGATCATGTTTATTATTGGTTGGTTATTGATTGTGATGAAGTTATTATGAATTAATTGGTGATTTATTAACGCATAATGATACTATTATATCTTGAAGTTCATAGACATGCCTCAGTCAATATTTATGTTGGAATAAATTCAATCATATGATGCATTCAGGTGTTAAATTTTCTTACACCACAATTAGCTATAATGGAAAAAATATATATTTATTTCTATAACGCATTAGGGGTATGTGTAGGATCATCATGGAAAAAACAGTCCCTTAAGTGGCAAAAAATTTAGAAAAATCAGAGTTAGGAAACTTGACATAAAAAATTGAATAAGTTATCTATATTATTTCAAAAATATGTAAGAATAGAATATGTAGAAAATTGAATCTAGTTTCTAAAATACTAGGTTTATTTTTTTTTTATTTTAAAATTATTTGGTGAAAATTTTAAATTTCAATCTTGATGGTACTTAAATTTCAAGGAAAAGAAACTAAAAAGTAGGTGTAAATGCGACCACCCACAACCACAATAAAATCATAATATTTTTTTATAATATTTTAGAAATAAGTAGTGGACTCATGTCTGGATGTGATGCATATTTTTTTGTAATTTTTTTCCAAGTAAATAATTAATTATGTATTTTTTATTACAACTTTTAAAAAATATAAAAACTCGTATGTCTAACCACCTTAACTTGGTCAAAACTTCATGAAATTCATTTTTTATTTTTTCAATCCTATATTATATGAAGCATAGAATGTGATGCATGTTTTGGATTCCAAAAAAGTGATATTGTTTGATAGTTATATTTATTTTTCAATCAGCCTATCAATCAGGAATTTAATCGTAATTTAAATAGAAATTGAATAATAATTAGTTATTAAATTCAAAGTAAACCATAATTTATATTGGTGGAAATCTTAGAATCTCCTTTAAAAACCATTTTCATTTGATCATTTTTGGGTAAAACAATTTGTCAGCCACATACCCTACAAATACCCTTCATATCGCCACTTTTTAGCCCATCATGATCCTGCACATACTCTTAGTTCATGCATAAATTTGGAAAACAATTTTTATTCTAATGAAGCTATTCCAAAAAAAAAATGAACAAGCCCACAACACAACATTTTTTTTAAAATACTAGATTAGATGGGCATAACCACAAAACAAAATAATTCACAACAACAAACACATGAAAGGGGGGAAGGAAACAATCTCCACAACATATTCTATTAAATTTCCTTGCAACCATCAACACCACATGGAAAGCATAAATGAAACAATATTTGTTTCAAAAACACCTTATCGAAAATGAAACAATATAGCGAAAGCTACAAAACAACAATTGACAATGCCTTAGCAATAACAACATAAAATCTATAACATGCACTATTTAATTGCATATAAAAATGAAATAATATATCCAAAGCTAGAGAACAATAGTCAATAATTCCTTATAGAAAACAACATAATCTATATAATGTTGCAACCATCACCACAAAATGAAGGCCTTAAATGAAACAATAATGGTTTCAATAGCAACCTAGAAAATTCTTTGTTGAACATCATCTTATCAGAAATGACCATATACACACATACATATAAACAATCAAAATAGTGAACAACAATTATGGAGATATAAGAGTATGTGGCAATCGAACCAGACATGAAGCAAATAACTATATTGGTATTAAAAACTAGACATATAGATATATATAGACAAATACATGAACTCAAAATACATGTAAAAAATGCGTATACAAACATACTCACACGTTAAATGAAACAATAATGGTTTCAATAGTACCTTATGAGAAAGGAAATAATATAGCCAAAGCTATAGACCAACAGTCAACAATTCCTTATGGATAACAAAATAAACTCTATAACATTTACTATTGTATTACGAATCGAATATGAAACAATATAGCCAAAGTTAGAGAGCAACGCTCAACAATGCCCTATGGAAAACAACATTAACTATTTTACTACATTGCAACCATTGACACAAAATGGAAGCTATAAATGAAACAATATAGCCTAATCTAGAGAACAAAAATCAACAATGCCTGATGCAAAACAACATGAACTGCATAACATTAACTATTTTATTGCATTGCAACCATCACCTCAAAATGGAAGCCATAAATGAAACAATATTGGTATCAATAGTGACCCAAATGGGAAAAACCTACAAAAAACAAAAATTCACAGGAATAAACCCATGCAAAACCATCGCCACAAAAGGTGAACCATAAATCAAGCAATGCCTTATCACAAAGGAAACAATGCTTTTTATATCATAAAGGAAACAATGAAAGCTTAAAGCTATAGACCAACTTGATCAACAATGTACCATGGATAATGTGGGGTACTGTTTATAAATTATGTAATGCCTTGATAGAAGTTCAATTATTTTGTTTGGTGAATAAAATAGATGATTTAAGCAATTCCATGTTTAATATTTTGATTTTAGTAGTAACTATTGTAAATGATTATTGTGACAAATTCTCTCCATTAAATGAAAACGGGAAAACTATTAAGAATGAATGTGAGCAAATAATATTTAGATTCTCAGATAAGTATCATATGAAGAATACACTTAGATCGATATGAGCTAAGAAATTTTGTGTATCTAATATTAGTTTGAATCTCGTTAATAAGTTTCATGTTACTTGGGAAATGATAATAGGTAGGAATAAGGCAGGACTTTGGAAGATCAGGGAGAAGTTTCCAGAATGATCACTAGCCAAGAATCATCAAGGTAAATTTAAAAGATGACTCCAATCAATTAGAGTAATACCTAAGGTAAGATAATTTGAGGAAAAAAGTATATAAATTAGATATCAAGTTGAATGATAAATTTTATTACAGGAAGGAGTGTCCAAGAGTAAATTTAGTAGTGTAAATAAAGTATTTAGCTAAGGTTAGGTTTCCATTATTATTTAAGGAATGCTCAAAGTTCCCATCTTTTATAGGGAAAGGAAATGAATATATATGTGTCCTATGATTTACTAACTATTGAATTAATCTTATTGACATTTCGAACAGGTATTTATTATATTTCTAACCTAACATGTAATTGGAAAAATGCATATGAGAGTAATCCCAAGGGTAAAAGGGAGAACAATCTAGACCCAATTCAAATATCTATCTTTTGAAATTTTGATTTTTGACCCTATGACTTGGGAGGTAATTAGGGTTTTGTTTATGTTGTAATTGAGTGGAGGGTTTTAATGATTGGTGGCTTAGTGTAGGTACTTTTTGGATCCTTGTTGATTATACTCATGTGGTTAAGACTGTAAGATCTATTAGGGTTTTCAAATCCTTAGTTAGGTCTTGAATTTCGAATTGGCCTTTAAAGTTGTTTTTTTAGGGTGTTGTATGGTCAATTTCTTCGATATTAGTGCAAAAATAGACCCCTAAGGCCTATACCTATGGAAGGAGTATCTTTTGGACATGTAAATTTGTCCTTAGGACATGATATGACCCTTCAAAAGTCCACTTGAAAAAGTGTGACGAATTCAAAAAGTGTTGGGGCTTGGGAAGAGTGACTTGTCACCCTCAACCTCCCACTCCCCAAGAGTTCTTGGAATAGGCACAAGACTCACACATGTGTGAGCACTTGTGGGGAAGAGTGTAGGTTTGGAGGATCCCTATATATCTCAAGAAGATGGAAGATTTGGGCATTGCCCACTTCTCCTCTTGGAGAACTTGAGTGAAGATGGTAGAAAGAATTAGAAAAGAAGAGGAGTCCATCTCTTGGAAGATAGTGATGCAGATGGATTGGTTTGGAGGAAGAAGGATAAAATAGTTTAGTCCCCTCACTTGGAGAAAATAGATAAGTTCTCTCTTACTTCATTTTCTTTTTTTTTTGTGTATTTTTTTTTTCTTAAGAAGAGTGGTATCTTTGTATGGATCATGGTTGAGAATAAAGAAGTAGAAAACTAGGACATGAGATTTGGTGCTATGTTATATTTTATCACTTGTAAAATTTTGAAAAAGCTCCATTCTCTCATATTAGAGTTAAAAAATTGCTTTCCGAGGGTATGGCTAGAGCCCGAGGCTCAAAAATCTTAATTCACGGTGGGTGAGGAGCAAGGAACATGAATGTGTAAGACATTTATTTTTCTAAAACATAGTGGTAGAGTTACAAGTTGCAAGGAGATGAATTTCATATTGTTCAATGTAGAAATGAGAGAAATCCCATAATGATTTGCATGGAAAAATATTTATCTCTTCAGTTTAAACTGTAACTTTGGATGTTTTGTGGATGGGTATTATATTCTTCACCATTTTGTAAAGTATATTGTAAGAGATTGTCTATAGGTGCAAGGCAAAGGTTTTGATTTGTATGATTAAACTACTCCTCTTGGTGCACCTTCTGTATGCTGTTAAGATGCAATGCTTTGCAGGAAAATAAATAAATAAAATAAATGGTACTACTCCTCTTAGCTGTAACCAATAAAAGTTTGAGAATATATCAGTTTGAAAATCTCTTACACATGATGTTTTAGCATGGATGAAGATGATGAAAATGAGTTATGCATCTTAGTTCCTTTCCGTGATTATTCAAAAAAACAAAAAAAAAACAAAAAAAAGGACGAAGAATCTTGTTGTTAAATTTTCTACTGCAATAGTCAGATAAGCATATGTCAAATATAGTTTTGCTTGATATATAAATTTTCATTAAGGATTCATTATAAATATACTATACAAGTTTATAGTGTGCACATTTAAAAAGGAGAGATAAATATACAAGAAATCTGAGAAGCATAGAGAGGCAACTTGCTTGTAATCAAACCACTGTGATACTTCGTTGAATCCTTCCTTTTCAAAAAAAAATATTTAGACACCATCGCTTGAGGGTTCAGAAAACATTGTTAATATATACCATAGAGTAAACTGGCGTAAAAGAAGATTTTATGCATCTGCTGCATAAGGTAGAAGAGATGATAGAAGGGATGTTTGGGAACTTCGAGACATTTAAACAGATTATATTTGTTGCGAAGGAACTTTGTATAAATTTTTTTATAAAGAAATCAATAATAAAGAATATAGTAGGTAGTTGTGTGCCGACCCCAACTCACCATATTTCAATTCATAGACTCATCTAGTCATTGTTTTGTCACCTATATTTGAGTGTGCTATTAAGATTAACCTGAGTTTCGTATCGAATGCATAGTCTTGAATTGGGCTTGGTTTATATTGGTCACTGTCAGTAAACCCATCTGCTCAAACTCATAGCGGTACACTTGAAGTCTTCTGTACTTATGTCAAGAAGAGTGCTCCATGGATAACTCTGCTGCTTTTCTTGTTGAACGATACATCATCTCAGACTGAACTTTTGCTCGCATCTCAATCTCATTGGATTTTATTAGAAAATATGAGTACCATCAATCAGTGACATTAAGACCTTTGTAGGCAATTACCATCTAGGTCAGTTCAATCTCATTAAGTGTGCCCTTCTCTATACGTTCCTTATTTGAGGCAGTCCTCAATCACATCCCTACAATTTCTTTTTCTTTTTTTTTCAAATGTGACTGCAGTCAAAATACGACATTGTTTGCTTGTTCAACACTACTTTATAATAATGCCACTCTGTGGCTATGTAAACCTCTTACGAAATAAATTAAGTGAATTGATGTCAGGCCAGCTTGCATGAAGTGTGGTATCGCGCATTCCATTTAGCGAGAACAACCGAAAATCATTAAATAAATATTTTATTTACCAGCAATAGGAAGTAGCGTTGTAAAATGCTGTGAGTATGATTTAAAAATAAATAAATCTAGATTAAAATGAGGATAGCTGCACATAATAAATAAGCAATTTAAATTATGGGACATTTTAATATTTATGGTAACAAAATAGTACATCAGATTACTGTGTTGATTGCTTAAACTAAATATTATAATACTACAATTTTTCTGCATATACATTAATAATAATGATTATTTAAGATAATAATATCTTTTATTTTATCTTACTTAATAATGGGATAGTATAACAACATTTACCTCTAACTGTCATGCGTCAAATCCTTGGGTACTTTTGTTTTACCTTCCCAAATCCCATGCCTTGATTGTTGCTACGAGTATCTCATTCTTCCACCCAATCATCAATAATGTGAATAACAGTTCAAATGGTTATGCAACAGAGGCATATGGAAATAGCTGAAACCTCCCAATATTTCAAAAGAATTAAAATTCAAATTTATAAAACATAAACAATGTCATTTTTTATCTAAATCGAGCACCAATGTTACTGGGTAGTGTTAATATTTCTAGCAATTAATGGATTTATAAAGCTTCAAAGAAGCACCATCAATAGAGATATTATTCTTGAGAGTATTAAGAAACATTCTAGTATAGAGAATAATTTAAACTTTAATTTTTTTGAATTTTGAGACAAATTTTAGTATTGATATTAGATTTGATAATAATAATTTCATTAAAAAAATAAATGAAGTTCATATTAGCTTTACCCTTACTTCTTAATTAGTGTTGAGAATGAAATCTAATATTAATGATAAGGTGAATCTCAGTAAAAGTGAATTATTTGGTATTAGTGAATTGAGGCAATATATTACTAGTAGTAAAATTCTTTAGTATAAATATTAGTTTTTATCACAATAAGTAAGTTCTAAACTTAATATGATATTGTAAATAATATTTCTATGTAGTGGTATAATATTTACAAAAAAAAAAAAAAGTGAATCATTCAAAGTTATAAATAATATTATTGTGTTTGATTTAGTAGTATTAAAATTACTATGGTTATTTTAATATCGATATTCACAAATTAGTTATTTGATGATATTACTTTTACTTAGATGGAAATAATGTTAGTAAGGTAAAATGAGATTTAAAAAAAAACAAGGGAAGTAATTTGAAAGTAAATAATAATAGCATTATTGACAGTTAGTTATTCCATGTTATTATTTTGGAAGTAATTTTAGTAGGGTAAATTGAAATTAAAAATAGAAGTAAAATAAATCTATTTTTTTTATTTAAAAGTAAATACATTTCCTTGACAATAGTAATGATTAAATGGGTAGATTGTTGTTTAATATTAAATGGTAATGATTAAGTGGTTTAAACTCATGTTAAACATGATTATAAGCTCATTGATTTAACTATATTATAATTAATAATATTGTTAAAGGTATTAATGAAAATATATTATTATTGTTTAAATATATATATATATATATATATAGTAATAAAAAACTATTGGTATTATGTGGAGTGATAATAAGCATAAAGTTAAAAAGGTGAAAACTAATATCAAAATCAATATTAAAACTACATCCAATGCTAAATTGGGTATTAAGGATTATTTGGATTTTGAGTAAATAATAGCATTATAAAAAGAATTAATAATAATAGTAGTGGTAAAATTGATAAATTATAAATAATAATAATAAATAATTGACAAGTAAATATTATTGTTTTCTTGGTTAAATAAAATAATTGTATTAATGTTATATTGAGATTTGAGAATAATTGCATTATGATGGCTAAATAGTAAGCTACTATGGGTTTATCGTATTAAAAATAACATATGTAATGTACTTGATTAAATATCATTATTGTCATTATTTAAGGATAATGTCATCAGGATCTTTGGAGAGATGAGTTAATGCATAAAGTTATATTGTCAACTTCAAACCAAAAAGAGAAGGGGCTAACTTAAATTATCTTTAACATAATGCTTAAACACTTAAGAGTGTTAATTAGCTTAATTAATAGATTTTTTTAAAAAAAAAATTGCATTTTTCTAGTGAAAATTTTAATGCGGATGGATAACGACATAAACTCTATAACATTTACTATTGTATTATGAATCGAATATGAAACAATATAGCCAAAGCTAGAGAACAACACACAACAATTCCCTATGGAAAAAAACATAAACTTTATAACATTAACTATTTTACTACATTGCAACCATTGATACAAAATGGAAGCTATAAATGAAACAATATAGCCTAAGCTAGAGAAAAATAATCAACAATTCCTAATGCAAAATAACATGAAATGCATAATATTAACTATTTTATTACATTGCAACCATCGACACAAAATGAAAGCCATACATGAAACAATATTGGTATCAATAGTGACCCAAATGGGAAAACCTCCAAAACACAAAAATTCACAGTAACAAACCCATACAAAACCATCACCACAAAAGGAGAACCGTAAATCAAACAATATTGGTTTCAACAAACTATATAGTCTTTTTTCAATAGCACCTTATCAAAAAGGAAACAATATAGCCTAAGCTAGAGAACAACAATCAACACTACCTTATGGAAAACAACATAAATTGTATAACAATAACTATTTCATTGCGTTGCAACCATCACCCCAAAACAGAAACCATAAATGAAAAAATATAGCCTTTAAGCTAGAGAACAACGATCAACAATTCCTTATGGAAAACAACATAAACTGTATAGCATTAACTATTTTATTTTGTTACAACCATCGCTACAAAAAAAAAGCCATAAATGAAACAATATTGGTTTCAATAGTGACCTGGATGGAAAAACCCACAAAACACAAAAACTCATAGTAACAAACCAATTCAAAACCCCCAACACAAAATGCAAACCATAAATGAAACAATATTGGTTTCAAAGTGACCCAAATGAAAAAACCCACAAAACAAAAGAATTCATAGTAACAAACCAACACAAAAAAAAACAATATTGTCTTCCAAACATCACGACTACGTGGAAACCATAAATGAAACAATATAGCCTAAGATATAGAACAACAATCAACAATGCCCTCTAGAAAATAACATAAACTATTTTCAAAATACTCTAGAAAGGATTTTTCAATATGCACCTCTTCCCACTTGCTTTCTCTTCGCTCCCTTCTTTCTCCAGTGCTTGCAAAAAATGGGAAAAGAATTATCACAACTGACACTTTGGTATTGCTTTTGCAACCATTGCCCCATGCAAAAAACAAAAAAAACCTCCAACCACCTTCACAAAAATTTGACAATGAATAATTTCCCTTGCACCTTCATAGAATCTTGTCCTCCTCACTCACAACTCTAATAGAAGGTAAATACACTGAACAACACACAACAATGCCTTATTGAAAATTGTATAGACATTCGCTATGATTTCTAAGGTTTTAAATGACAGGTGTTACTTACAACTATCTCCACTACATGGAAACCATACAACAATTAATGTTGATGCTATCCAACATTTAATTTTGTTGGCCTTCTCTATTGCCATGGCAAACTCTTTTAATTAAAAAATCAAAAAACAACAGCCACCTTTGTTCCGACTGGCAGCCCGATGCTCAAACAGTTAAAAACTAGGAATGATGAAATTTTTTTTGACCAAAGTTTGCACATATAACCGATCAGCTAATTAATATTAAGATATATAAGCTAGCTTTTAGTCATAGCACTACATAGCCAATAATATTGTATTAAATATGAATTGAGATATTAAATTATATTAAATTAAAATTTAATATTAATGATTATTGTCGATTACATT